>PVKA01051485.1:0-12172 GCA_004027165.1 Ctenomys sociabilis
ACTGTGATATATATGTGTGCTGTTCATGAGCCAGAGGGGGCAGCATATTGTAGTTGTCTTTTGCTATAATTTGATGTATATGACATTAAAAGTGAGAACAGGCCGGGCGTGGTGGCGCTTGCCTGTAATCCCAGCACTCGGGAGGCTGAGGCAGGAAGATTGTTGTGAGTTCAAGACCAGCCTGAGCTACAAAGTGAGCTTAAGGCCAGCCTGAACTGCATAGTGAGACCCTGTCTCAAAAAGACAAAAAAAAAAAAAAAAAAAAAAAGTGAGAACAAAACAAAAGAAAACAAAGGTGACCAGCAAGTATTCTTTAGAGAACTATTATTAATTCATGAATTTCATCATGTCTGATGGGTTTTAATTTATTGCGCTTCGTATTTTGTGCTCCAGTGTTCCCACCTTTGGCAGTTGGAGGCTCTTTGTTTCTCGTGGAGCTCCACTAGCCTGTGACAACTTCTTTTCTGGCATGATACTTCTGGGCTTACCTCGTCTCTTTCCTGGGCAAGACTTGGCATTCGCCCTGGCTTTGAGGAACTTTGGTTCCTGTCACTGAATGGCACCAGGATGCCTGTTGTTCCTGGCCTGGCTCTTGTTTTGTGTCTCAACAGAGAGATGCAAAGAGCTAGACGCTGCTGTTTTCTTTTTTAAAGAAACAGTGTGTTTGTGTTGACATTGTAGGTTCAATATAGATATAGATACTGGTGTCCCTGTCTGTCTTGAATCCTGGCAGTGTTGTGAGTGCATGCTTTGTCCTGTATATCTAACACTATCACCCAGGAAAATGTCTTCAGATCTGTGGGTCCTCAGCTGTATCCTGATAAACATGCACAGTTAGATTAAAACACACTGTGTTTTAAGACGGTGAAACAATTTCTTGTTGGATATAAACTTGCCATATAAGTTAGTTTATTTGCTTTCTAGGAAAATTTATTGTTTCTTTAATCTGGTGTTATATTGATCAGACTTTGTCGTGGTTCAATGATGTCTACCAAACTGTATTTACAGTCTTTCACCTCTGCTCCCTCTGCTGTGTTCCTTTATCTTGTTACAGATAGCTGAGATTTCAGCTTTTCTTTATTTTTAAAAATAATATATACACGTGTGTGTACACACACTCATGCTCTCCCTTAAGATGAAAAGTGGTACACTCTACCTATAGCATCTGCATCTATAAGCAATACCCACCTCAGGACCCTTCAGTACTGTGTAGATGCCTCCCTCATCCTTTTTTTCTAGCTGTATACTACTCCATTCTTAGTTATGTTCTACTTGAGCCACTAGCTCCTGGGCTTGTTTTAGTCTTTGGCTGTGACACATTGTTCTGGCCATGGGTCTTCTCATCTTTGCAGTGCTCGTGTAGATAGATCCCGGGGAGTGGAGTGCTAGGCTCCAGCTGCATGTAGATGTAGTGCTGCTAGGCAGTGCCAGGTGTCCCTACACAGCTCTACCATTTTGTGTCCCCAGCAAGTTTAGGTTTAGTTTTTGTTTTTGCTGCTGAGGACCAAGCTCAAGGCTTCTAGCTTTCTAGGCAAGTGTTCTACACTAAGCTAAATCCCTAGCCCAGACCCCAGCAGAAGTGCATGCATGTGCCTCTGTCCCTACAGCTGCACCCACAGGGTACCTCTGTGGGCAGACTCAGTGGCTTTTGCTATCCTAATGGATGAGAAATTGTAGCTCATAGATGTTCACCTTCCCCACATGCAGTTTGTGTTTTGAGTCCTGTTCTTGGGACCATGTTTCCTGGTTGGAAATCTCTGTATTTTGAGAACAACTTAAAAATTTTGCAAAGCAAAAAGTTCCAGACTTGCTGGTGGGGTTCTGTCACCAGTGGGCCCTGGGGCTGGCTGGCAGCTCCTCTCCTAGCATCAGCTGCTTCTCCATACGGTCTCTCAGCGTGGGCTCATCATGGAGCAGGCTCATCATGGCATGGTGGCCTAGGACAGCCAGCCCATTCACATGACTGCTCTGAGCTCCAGGGGGATCCCAGCTAGTGTGACCTCGATTTCGAGGTCAGGCATCACCACGTGTCCTGTGTTCTCTTGCTCACAAGCTTGAAGGAGGGAATTAGCCTCCGCCCCTCAATGGAGTTTCTACAAAACCATGGTGGTTTTAAGAACCATAAGCAGACTCTGAGATCTTGCAAGTTAGCCTGCTGCAGTTGTCACGGAGCCCCGGGCCAGACACAGCGCACTGAAACTTTCTGGGTACTGTACCCCTGGGCTCTGCCCCAGCCCAAGTGCCAGGTGGCGATGCGGGTGCCCCTGGGGCCTCTAGCATGGGTGTCCATGTGCTCTCCTGTCAGTCTCCTCTCAAAGGGACCAGTGACCCCTGCAGTACCCGCTGTTTCCCTGGGCTGCATCACAGCCCTGGGCACACAGGTTGGCCAAACTCCCCTGCCTTCCTCCTGTGGGGTCCCAGGGGATGTGTGACTCCCCCTCCTGGTCCAAGACCCCCATTCCAACCTCCTGCAAGACAGCTGACTTATCAGGGAAGGGAAGGGAAGAGAAAGGGGAAGGCAGAGAAGAGGAAGGGACAGAAAGGGGAGGGAAAGGGGAGGAGCCTCGCCAGGAGCCAGGAGCCTCTGTTCAAGTCGTGTGCAGCAGCCTCGCCCTCTGCCCCTGCCTGGCGTGCCCGAGAGGTGCTGGCTCTGCAGCAGATGGCCTTGCACTCAGGCTCGTGGTCGCCCATCTCTGCACATTTGCATCACAGGCTGCTCCTTGACCATCATGGAATAGTGCTGCGACCCACGCAGGCAGCAGGGTGCTGACAGGGGACAGTGGGAGGTTAAGAAAAAACTAGACATGGGCTAGGGATATAGCTCGGCAGTCTGAGCGCTTGCCTGGTAAGCGCAAGGACCTGGGTTTGATCCCTGGTACCACATGGCCCCATGTTGAGCTGGCCACCCAAACTGGGTGTGGTGGCACATAACTGTAATACCAGATCTGGGGAGGCTGAGACAGGAGGATCACTACAAGTCCAAGCTGCATAGTGAGACCACGTGCCAAATAAATAAATGTATGTATGTCTCAATTTCTCTTCTTTCGTTGCTGGGACAAACACCCAATACTCAAAATGAAGGAAGGAAAGGTTTATTTAGCTCACAGCTACTGGAGGTTTCAGTCCATACTCAGCTGGCTCCAAGACTGGCACATGGCAGAGAGTGACCTTTCATGAAGGTGGCAAAGAGTAAGAGCAAAGCAGAGGAACAGCAACAACAGCCACAGCGGCAGCAGAGAGCAAGTCCGACTCTGTCTCTTTTATGTTACATTCAGGCTGTTGGCCCAGGCTGGGTGGAGCACTCACACCCATAATCCCAGCAGTACTCAAACCCATCATCCCAAGCCGGGCGTGGTGGTGCGGGCCTGTAATCCCAGCACTCGGGAGGCTGAGGCAGGAGGATTGTTGTGAGTTCGACACTAGCCTGAGCTACAAAGTGAGCTTAAGGCCAGCCTGAACTGCATAGTGAGACCCTGTCTCAAAAAGACAAGACAAAAAACAAACAAACAAAAACATCATCCCAGCCTTGGATCATGAATTAATCACAAGGGGCCAGCCAAATAGCTCAGCGGATTAAAGTACCTAAAAGTAGGTGCAGGCACCAGGGTTCAATACAGCTGGCTGTGCTGGCCCTGCCCCGGAGCGTGCTGAGATGGCAGTTGAGACTGGGTGTGAGGGTGTGTGCCTGTAATCCCAGCAGCTCTTGGGAGGCTGTCAACAGGCAGATCACTACAAGTCTGATCTAGTAATGAGACTGAACACCCTGTAAACCCTTCTCTAAAATACGGGGGAAAAAATTAAAAAGAATTAATCACAAACTGTACAAGTGCGCCTCAGTGACTGCGCATGTATTTGGGGAGAAATACACACAAACCAATAAGTGGTTTTTAAAAAGAAAAAGCTAGGCACAGACCAAAAGGAAAGCCGGGAGCCAGTGGGGTCTGACCTCGCTACTGGAGAGGCAGCACCGACCCAGTGCACTCTGCGCTGTGATTTGTGCACAGCATAGGTGGGCAGGACAGGCCCCAAAGCCAGGGCCTCAGGGCTCTGCTGAGGGCAGCGAAAGTGAAACATTCTCAGCCCCTCTGTGCTGCAGTTAGCAGGCAGGAGCTCGGGGCTGACACCTGCTGACCGCCTTGCTCTGGCCCGGGTGTGTCGGGATCTCCAGCGCACAGCGGCAGTGTGGCTCTCCTCCTCATGAGGACACCAAGGGTGCTCCTGCTCCTTTCCACACCCCTGTCCCGCATGTGGAGTTGGTTACGTGCCTAGGGGAGTAGGAAGGGAATGACCCGGGGGGAATAAAGAAGAAACTGCAAAGGAGCTTAAAGCCGCAGGACCCAGGCGGCCCCTGAGCACAGATCTTGGGGTCTTCGGAGGGCACTGCAACCCCAGACTGCCAGGGCCTAGGAACGCTGGCGTGCACTTCCTTCCCATAAAATGTGGTTTATTTTGTGTAACAAATACCTGCACATCTTACTGACTTTAGGCCACCAGGGTGCAAACCCATGAGTCCTTGTGGCCATCGCATGCCCTTAGGCAGAGAAGGCCACACAGCTGCAAAGGCTTTTGTGCCTCAGTTTCCTTCTAATAACCCCACCAACACCAAGGTGCATATTGAATGGCAGGAGGTAGGCTGAGGACACAGCCAGTGCTCGCTCACTGCGGCAGTGGAGCCAATGGCTGCAACTGTGATTTGTCCCCTGCTGCCCTGTGACGTGAGAGCCTTAGAGCCAGTGTACACATTCGCCTCCAAGAGCCATGCTGGTTCTGATTGTCCCTTGAGCAGCTGTGGCACTCCTGAAGTGAAGCAGGTGAACCTATGTTGTTTGTCACAAAGATGGAGAGCAAGAGGGACAGGGAGAGAAAAGGAAGGAAGCTAAAGGCTCACCCTTGACAAAGAGACCAGGGAGAGCCCGGCTTTAGGCCGTTCAGTTTTTAGGGCCTCCCTGGGTCAGGCGGGAGTAGGGAAGCACTGGGTGGACCAGGACGGCAGATACACTGCTTAGCGTGGGCAGGGCCCTGGTCAGGAGCAGGAGAAAGAGATTTCATGTTGTCCTGCAAGAGCTGACTTGTTATTTTTTTAAAGAATCCCCAGAGAGCATACATATATTTGAATCCACCTCGGGGTTGTTGTATTTGTTCAAACCCAATGAATATATCAACCGTTAATATGTGCACCTCTCTGAGGCCCAGAAGGACCCCCTGGAAAGAAGTTGCTCACTGTGTGGAATGTTCTGTACCGCTCTGCACAGAGCTCCTTGTCCCCGGTGCCCATTGTGGCTGAGCCGCATGTGAAGGACCCAGGAGGATGCAGTCACTACAGAGGGGCTGTGAACACACGCTGTCTGGGTCAGCACTGGCTCCCAGGACGGCAGGAAGAGAATTCTATTAACTGTGTGCAGTGGGTCCAACTGGTCTGCATGAGTCACTGAGGGCTGCTACTGTGCCCCAAGCAGTGCTGGGTTAATTTTGTTCCATTTTAATCTTCTTTGCCACAGGTTGTACTTTTGGATGTCATAGAAAGGACATCACCAAAGGCCAGTGGTCTTACCTTGTACCCCAAGTGGCTGGTGGTACTGTGAAGTGCTAGAATAATCCTGGCACTTGGGCTGGCCTAATGACAAGTGTTGGTGGCCGTGGCAGGCTAACATAGTGCAGTGTTGTCCTGTGAACTTTCTGTGATAGTGGCAGGCGCCGAGTCACGGGGCACTGGTGGTGGGGCTCATGACTGAGGAGATGTTTTCAGGACACGTAGTGCTCATGCGGGTTTGCATGGCCCAGTGCACTATGCAACCTTGGTAGAAGAGTCAGACATCAGAGAGAGTTTCGTGGCTTGCGAGCTGTGGAACAGTTCTACCTGCGGAGACATGGCAGCAGGAAGAAGAAAGATGGACAAGAAGACAAAAGCTGGGCTAGGCAGTTGAAGCCGGGCTAGGCGGTCGCTGGTCCACTGATGGGCAAGACTAACTCAATGCACAGCAAAATGATCCTCTATTTGTACTTTTGCAAAGTTAGTAACACATGGCACGGGGTGGTCTGGCCACTAATAGCTGGCCTAAGCCACGCAGGGTGTTTTTCTCAGGACTGAGGTAACTTGTCTGCTTTACGCACCGAGGCCCAGTCCTGCCTACACACATTTGATCAATTTCCTACCTTCCTGGCTCCCAACAGGAGAGGGTGCCTGGGCACATGGAGGGTCTTGGACTCAGGGAACAGCAGTGAAAAGTTTCAGAAAGCTTCAAGTAGCTTTCCAGTTCCCAAGTGGCTGCTGATTTCGGCTCTGTAAGCCAGTTGTGCTGGCATTTGCCCCTGAGTCTCTAGCAGCATCGGGGACCTCTTGCTGTTTCAGCCCAAGGCTGTCCCCCCGTGCCTCTGACAGAACAGGAGCATAAGGTGACTAGGCCAGGGTGCATCAGTGACCTCAAAGCCCTGCTCACAGCTGGGCCACACAGCTCAATCACACACTAGACTTCAGGGACTTTCTGTTCACACATATTTCACATTTTACTTTTGTTTCATTGATTTGTTAACCTGACCCTACCATAAGTCTCCAACCAGCCCTGATTCCCCCGGCCCCTAACCTGCTTGCCAGCTGCAGGGGACTCAGCTTGCAGCAGCAAACAGAAACCTGAAACATCACCCAGGATGTGAAGGCAGATTTATCTAACACTGAGGGGCACTGACCTCTTAAAAATGCCAGGCCCTGAAGGCTTAGGGAGGGAGGTTTGTATGAGGTTGCAAAGGGGAGTTACAGAGGCAGAACAGCTTGGCGTCTGGGGACTGGTTCGTACACAGTGTGTCACAGGGACCAGCCATTTCTGGGAAACAGAAGTGACAGGAACTGGACCTGGAACTGAAGTAAACCAGAGGTTGCCTGGGCAACTAACAGAAACTAAAGTATATTGACAAGTGGGGGACATTTCTGCCCCAAGCTCAGCACCAGGGGCTGTCGTCAGCAAGCACAGGAACTGCGATAGGGCAAGGAATTGGAGACACCTGATATATACATACACTTCAAAGGACTTGGCCCCCTGAGATGCCAGATTGTGAAAGAAACCTTAACCACAGATGGTCATTGGGATCTTCCCTGCCTTCTCTCCAGCCCTCTAAAAGGGACACACTTCTCTTGTTTAGGGCAGAAGTTCTTATTGCCCTCTCTCCCGATTGCAAGCACAATAAGTTCCATGCTGGTAGCGTTTAGCAAACCCAGTGGCCTCTGCTGTTTACACATGTCACACCTACTACCTCCTCTGATATAACCCTTTCCATCTGCTTAAGCACAGTAGGGACTCTCCCTGTTCTCTTCTCCCTTGAGGAAGTCACATGTGCCCCGCTGTGACCGGAGCACCCTCCCTAGAAGTTCACCTCAGCATTTCCTTGGGCTCCCTTTCTGAAGTGGGAAAAGTGGACTGCTCCTCCCTTCAGGTCATTTGGGAGTTCCCAGTTGACTTGCAATGGAAGTGGAAGTTGCGCAGAGCTCCCGGGAGTTGGCTGACCGCTGCATGTTAGACAGTTGCAGCGCGGTGTTGAGGTCAAGCTAAGTTTCTATGTAATGAATGTCTGAACTCTCCAGTGAGGCCAGCAATTTCTCACCTTTACATTTAAGATCAAATCGCAGAATTTCAAGGCTTCTGTGTTTCAGAATCAATTACTCTTCAGCACTTTCTTGTTTCAGAAAATTAAGAGACCAAGGAAGATGTTACTCAACTCAAACCTTGACGAAGTTGAATGAGAATCTAAGCAAGCAGTCAGGGAGGTGGCAGAGTGAGGACCTGCAGACCACCCAGTCTGTATGGCCCCCCACTGCCCACAGGCTTCACTAGGCCCATAGGACCTTCAGGAGAGAATTACTTCATGCTCCATACCTGTGGTGGAGCCACCACTGTCATTGTGAGTGTGTCATCCTCACGGAGGACACAGTGGCCTTCATCTGTACCCAGCATGCCTTGGAATTCCTTCCCTGTGGTGGGAGACTCAGACCCTGGAAGCTGCAGGCTGAAGGAGTTGACTGGGACCAGGGTCCCACCCCAAGTCTGCTCCTTGAGATTCCTGCTGGAAAGCTCTAAGGCGGAAGTGGCCATGTGGTTGTCAGGGAAACCGCTTTGGTGTGTCACCAGGAAAGAGGCAAAAAGTGTCAGAGTGCTCTGAGGACAGGACAGAAAGGCAGTTAGTGCTCCCCAGAGTGCAGGCTCAGAGTTGATGGCAAGGCTGCCGCAGGCCGAGGACAGCGAGGTGCCTGCCCACGTGGCCTGCTGGGAGGACTCTTCTGCCCAGATCTTGTGAAGCTGCTGCCAGGACCCCGTGAGCTGGGCTCACCTTCTGGGGTGTGGGATGCTGCTGAGGGGTGCCCTAGTGATGCCCTTGGAAATGAATCTATACAGCCCAAGGTGATTCTGGCCTGCACCGCTAGCATTATCGCCCCCTTCTAAATACTGAACTGCACTCACAAGGCGAGCTTTGCGGGAAGCTCCTTGTTCTTAAGTGGCAGAACTATGAGCTGAGGCCTGCTGAGAAGGGTGCCCTGTTTGATGAACCCAGATGGGAGTTTCAGGTCTCAGAACCTTCAGATCACCCTAGGGAACCTGGACAGGGATGGATGCCCCGGCCCTACTAGGCTGGGGCTCTTCATGCGGCTCTTCCACACCCTCCTGAGGCTGTCCCTGCCTGTGAGGCTGCACCCCTGACTTCTTAACCTGGGACATCCTGTCCTGTGGCCTCCTCCTTCCTAGTCTTGTGCCCCCCCCCCCCAGTAGTCTTCTAGAATTCTCTTTCTGGCATCCCACACTCCACCACCAGGGGGCAAGAATAAAGCTTCCTTAACCTGCATCTCCAGCTAGAGTCCTCCCATCAGAAGGGCCAGAAGGCAGGGGCTGCAGCACTGCAGGGTTACTTCTTGTTGGTATAAGACACACCCAGTAGCTGGCCATGCCCCCAAGGAATCTGTCCTTCTGTGGAAAATGGACCTGTCACTATCCCATGGGTCACACCTCAACCTCTGAACACATGTGGTAAGTGAAAGCCCCGCCACAGTGTGCCCTGCAACCTGGTCTCCCTTCTGCTCAGCCCTGGACTTCCGGTCATCCCAGGACCCTCAGTCCTAGGTATGAGTCCCTTTGGTGGGTGCCACCCTCAAGCCGGACTGGGGGCAAAACTATTGACTTGGCACAGTGGATCTTGGCTGACAGCCTCCTATCCCTGCTTTTCTTCGTTTTTTTCACCACTTTGAGTGCTTTGCTCTCCAGAAAGCATCTGAAATCAAACTTCCCAGTGTTGTGGGGCCTGGGAGTGGGAGGTTGTGAAACTCATCGGGCTGGGTGACAGGTCACCTGTCCTAGTTTTGATCATGGTCTTTGATGTAGATATCATGACTTGCACTTTATATGCAAGGAAGTTGAGACTTTGTGACGCTAAGTAGTAGGATGACTAAGGGGGGAGAGCCATCTTTGGAGTTTGGAGTCACACAGACCCGGGCATCGAGTCTGAGCTCCATCGAGAATGATTGTGTCTTCAAGCAGGTGATTTGGCTTCTCTGGGCCACAGTGTCCTCCCTGGGAAAATGAGAATAATGATGCTCATTTTCAGAAATAGACACTGTGCTTTGCAGAGTGGGTGACGCTTGGATGGCAACACATGTCATTAGTCTCTTCTGAAGGGTCACACAGCTTGCAAGGCACAGGCTGGGTGTGAACTCAGGCCTGCCTGTTCCCTATACACACAGAGCCACCACCAATGTGCTGCTGGGGTAACTCAAAGCCGAGAACTCTGGGTGCTGGGAGGAGTGCTCTCAGAGTAGAGGTGGCAGTAAGGAGAATGACAAGTAATTCAGGCCTGCTCCGTTCCACAGGAAAAATACCATGAAGGAAGCTTCCTCTTGATGTGCAGCAAAACCTCTGTGGAATGCTCTCACTTGCATTTTATGAGCCAGGCAGAGCTGTACCCAAATCTCCAGGCACTGTCCCCTTCCCGCCTAACTCCTATTGGATGCATCTCTTTGGCCTCCTGCTCAGTGGCTGATTGGCTGGGCTTTTCAATCCCAAAGCCGCAAGGCAAGGCTGCTCCAGCAAGCCAGAGTCCTGTGTTTTTAGGAAAGGACCTAAGATACAAGTCCGTGCATGATATAATTGTCTTCTATTTAATCCAGGACACAGAAGAAAGTGAAGCTACACTGTGGTGTTTGACATCCTTCAGCATAAAAGCAAGCTGTGAGGTCATTTTAATGAACAAGCACTCTGTACCTGCAGCAGACTCAGGAGGAAGAGAGAAGTGTGGTGTCCACTGTCCCTCTCCCGGAGTGAACTAAATTATGAACCTTCTAAGTGCCATGTAGAGGAAACTGTTTCCTGATGTCACTTTGGGCTGTTATTATATACAAAATGCTCGAGGCTGTATAGTATAAAATAGTGATCCTCAATGTCACTACACTAGAGCATCCCATGCCCCCTGAAGTTTAGAGGCTGAGTGAGATTAAGGCACTGGGTGGGCCATGTCCAGGGGAAGCTGCTTCCTCAGGGACAGTACCTGCCAGGTGTCCCCCTAAGGTGGGAGGGATAGAGGCCAGTTGGGGATGAGTGCTGAGTCATGAGGAGAGTGGAAGAGCCAAGCGGCCTGAGCCAGTGTCTTATAGCCCTTCCCTAGGATCTGGATCCGCTCACAAGGGTCAAGGCCGTGTGTCTGAGTGGCTCCCGCAAGGCTGGGTCACAATGGTGGGCTCTGACTCCTGGGCCGATCCCACCCTGGCCCAGGGGCTATGGGAGCCACAGCAAGCTGTAGAGGTGAGGGCTGAGCGGCTCGGGCTGAGTGCAGGGGCCCTTGTGCTGATGTCACTGGACTTGAGCGTTCTGTCACCCCTTGCAGCCTATGCATGGCCTGCCTTTCATCCTTTGGGATTTCAGGGTCACACCCCAGGTCTGCATGGCCTTGCTGGGCTCATGACCCCCCTCCCACCGCCAGCTGGGGTTCCTCAAGTGCCCACATCTAAGACGTTGCTGAAGTCAGGTTGGGATTCACTGGAAGGAGGCTGTGGGTGCTTGTGGCATCCTGTAAGCTGGAGCAGAGGACAGAGGGGAGGTGTGAGCCTGGGACAGAAGAGCTTGCAGAGGGCAGGGCAGGATGTGCAGGACAGGTTGCCAAAAAGCAGCAGTTCCTGGGTCCCCAGCTCAGTGCAGGCAGTTGGGGCCCTGTCTGGCTCAGACCCATGTGAGCGGCCATGTGGGAAGAGCCAGCTTGCAGTGGCCTCTGGGGAACGTGCATCATTACTTGGGTTGGTGACCTGGGGGCCAAGTCCCTGACTGCAGGACAATCTCATGGTCTGGGGAAGGGACAGGCATCCCTGTGGTCGAGCCGCATGCACCTGTCTTCTTGCACGGCTCCTTCTGGGTGGCTCCTTGGGTCTTGCTGCCAGGGACGTGACTTGGGTTTCTGGCAGGTAGCCACCCCTGGGAGCGAAAGGTTTGAAGCTTGAACAAAGCTCTGCATTCAAAGCACCGCGTTATGGCTGTGCTGCTGCCGGCTCGAGACTGTGAGTCACTGCACAGCTTTTCAGGTGACTTGAGACACAAAGGCCAGGAACAGTGGAGGCTTAGAGGCTGGCAGCATGGCACGGAGGCCTGGCCTAGGTGCCCACACAGGGCTGGGCAAGAGGCTTCACCTGCCATAGCCTCTTCGTAACCAGCACTAGGGTTGTTTTCTTTTTGAGATGAGCACTTTCTCCAAGCTTTCCTCCTGTGAGCTCATCCCTCCTCAGCCCCAAAGCAGCACCCCAGGTGCCACCCCAGGGGACCAGAGCCTCTTATCCTTTCCACAAGAAAGACAGGAGGAGCAAGGACACTGGGAGTGGCCCCGTGACCCAGTGCGTGGAGGCCAGTGCTGGCTCCCTGCCCTTCATTATTCTCCTTGCACTCGGGAGACGCCCCCCACCTTGGAGCCGGATTTCAGTAAATCTCCTTTTCTGTTTTACCCAAATATATGACTTCTGTCAGCTTGGCCAGCAGTAGGCAGAGGAGCCTGAGCTTGTGGGCCTAAGCAATGGTAAAGGCCTGACTAGAGTTTCCTCTTCTAAGAAAAAAAGTCAGGGGAGGGGGGTGTGCAGCAGTTACTTCCCAGGTTTCTATGGCAACAAGGTAGAGTGAGTTAAATTCCTGCCTAAACTGGAAGTTGCTTCAGGGGTCCATCT
>PVKA01051486.1:0-12172 GCA_004027165.1 Ctenomys sociabilis
TCTTTCTTTCTTTCTTTCTATCTTTTATTTTCTTGTACCAGGGATTGAATTCAGGACCTTGTACTCTTATACTATTCAGCTATCTCCCTAGCAATGACTACATTACCATAAACCCAAAGATTAAACTTAGTGAAATGTACTTCATCTACATTTTTTTCAGATATATGGCAGCCATCACAGTAGATATTTTCAATGTTATTAGATTTCTTCTAAGGCTAAAAGAAATGGTGCTCACACCCCTATACAACGTGAGGTCTATGAAGCTAAGACTACAAAGTTAGCCTACTTTAGGACTTTTCACAATGAGGTTTCTATGGGTAAATATTTTAAGCACTTTCCATTTGGGTCATGAAATAGCTTTCTAACACTTCCCAAAGGTTTTGTATTGGTATTACCTATAAGAATTTTACACAGTATGAGTCAAACACATTTCCTGTACATGAATTTTTTTTTTCTTTGGCAGAACTGGGGATTAGGCTCAGGCCCTTGTGCTTGCCAGGGAAGTGCTTATTCCACTGAGCCATCTCCCAGGCCCTACATGAAGTCTTTTAAGAGTTCTCCAATACTCTAAGGACAAATTGAAGAATTTTATTTATTTATTTTTATAGTTTTCTTCTTTTTTTTTTTAATGAGAAAAAACTATGTATTTAGAATTAGCCAGCTGGCCTCAGTTTAGATGACACCAATTTTGCTGGAAACATCCATTATTTCATAATCAGGAGCCAGTGCAACATATGCGTTCTTCTCTCCATCAGGCCTGATTAGGGCATTGACCTTAGCAATACTGATGTCATAGAACTTCCTACAGCTTGTTTGATTTGGTGCTTATTGGCTTTGACATCCACAATGATCACGAATGTGTTGTCCTTGATCTTTTTCTTAGCTAACTCTGTGGTCAAGGGAACTTGATGATGGAATAGTGATCAAGCTTGTTTCTCCTGAGGTGGCTTTTCCAAGGGTATTTGGGCTGTCTCTGGAGCTGCAGTGTCTTGGGACAGTGGCAGGTGGTTGATGTTCGTACCTTCTTTTTGTGCCTGAGGTTGCCTTTCAGGATGACTTTCTTGGCCTCCAAAACTTTTGCTTTGGCTTCAACTTTGGGAGGGGCAGGGGCTTCCTTATTTGCCTTTGGTGCCCTCTTGGTAAAAAGGCTCTTATTTGTTGTTTGTGATAAGATCTTGATTTGTAGCCTGAGTTGCTTTGAACTCATAGCAGTCTTGTTGTCTCAGCTTTGTGAGAGCTAGGATTATAGGGGCGTGCTACCATGTCAGGCTTGAAGTCATACATAACTGTCTTTCAGCCCTGGCTCCTGGATTTCCTGGCATATGCTTTGGGTCTGCTCCAAGGGGTTGGAGGCATGAGGCATAGAAATTTCTAATCACTAGATAGAGTAGTGTGGCAAACTATGAGTGATGAGTTAGTGAAGATTCAAGGCTAAAGATATCTAGGCTGCCTCCAGAGGTCTGGAACAGAGTCAGCAGCAAATTGTAGATTTTAAAACTTTGGTTATATCATCTTCTTCTGTCCCTTCCTGTTCACAAATTTCAATCTGGATTCTTAGTTGGAAGCACCCAAAATTGATGAGGACTGGTTTAAGTAAAAATCATTTTCTTTCTTGGTTATTTTTCTCTCATTGCTGAGACAAAATAGCCATTGTACAGAATCAAAGAAAGGCTTATTTAGCTCACAGCGTGTGTAGGTTTTACTCCATTCTTGGCTGGCACAGGGAAGCAGGCTATAGTTCATGGTGGCAGAAAACAGAAAGTCAGCAAAATCAAAAAGAGATGAGCAACAAAGAGTGGCAGGCTACCCACCCAAGGATGTACTGAATCATGAATCAAGCAAAAATTCTAGAAGCCCTCCTCATGACTGCAATGAAGTTTGGGTGGACATCTAGACACAAATAAGCATTTACTGAACAGGCAGTATATTGGTAGCTGAGCATTCATTCCATATACTGTAGGTACTGCACTGCTATTCCAATGCAAGCTAAGTACATCCTGATACAGGTGTTTGTGACTTCCTGTCTATAGGGTTTCTCTGGGCCCATTCATGAGCAGACTGGAAATTCCAGTAGTCATAATTGAGAGTGATCCTCACCTGATGGATGAGCATTAGAAATTAGATACTGCCTTCTTAATTTCTCATTTGGGACAGTTTTTCATAATATTCCACCCAGATTGAGCTCTACGTTCCTCCATCAATAACCTATTTATGTCTGCACATTCCATTGGCTTTCTTCCGCAATATATCCTTCCATGAGGAGAAAATTTGGCACACTACTGAGTTATAGGATGTTACAGTACAGGTTCTCTTATGTCCTGAGTCCTCACTGACCTTGAAGGGTTAGGGTCAAAATATTGGCTATCCTTGTAGCCTTCTTTTTCTCTAATTTTTCGTCTGCATACTTCCGTTGTCAACCATCCAGAAGAGAAGCTTAATGACATTATTACACTATAACATAGGCATTTGAACTTAACATCACTATCTGTATGAATATCAAATGCCTTACACATAACATGGAACAGGTATTTTCCAACAATCATTGATAGTCTAACCTTTAAATCCCTATAGAATGTGAAAAACAGTTATACATTTCTTTTTGCATAGAAATTTAGAAAGCTAACTATATACAACATTGTAGCAGGACAATACTGTGACATTGTTTTTTTTTATTACCTTTTTTTTCTAAACAAACATTTACTTGAAAGAGTATAGGAATAATTGATATGACAATAGAAGCAGTAGACATTTAGAAGACTGATAAGTATTCCAAGTATAGGTTTTAATATTACTTTGCTATTCTCAGTGTAGTTGCTTAGTTCAAAGATATCAGCTTATATATTTAGTCAGGGTGAGAATTTTATCAATTAACTGCTTATTTCTAAAACCTGATAGAGAACCTTAGGAACATTGCCTTAAACATCTTGTTCATATAAATGATCGACGATGCAGAGTGTGCCTAAGGAGAGTCAAGTGGAGAGAAAACATTCTCTCAGGCTTTCACAGAGAGCAAATTGGTCAAGCAATGGCCAAGACTCATCCAGATGCCTGACACTGCCAAAAGATCTACAAACTGCTGCACAATGTTTCAAGGTAAATCCTGAGAGGATTTGACTGGCCTTGTCAGATACAAAAGTTACATTTTTAGTTATATAGGTCTTGCTTTAGTTTGGCCTTAACCATTCAGCAAAAAAGTATAACCACAGGTATAAAAAGTAAACATATTAATATGCTGACCTGCAAAAGGCTCAAGTCAAAAACTTCTGACATTGCCAGTTCTGCTGACAACCCATTACTATTATGGATTATTGGACTATATTGTGTTCTTTTGTTGATTCAAACACCTACAATATTTGAATGGCAATGGAAAACCCATCTCTGACAAAACAAAACCAAAAATGGAGATATAAATGAAGGGCCATTTTGTAGTGAAATATATGTATATAAATATATTAGAATACATGCAGCTATCTTCTCTTAGTTCAGTGAGAAGAAAGATTTGTACTAGTAGTGTTTGGATAGGACATGTTTGCATCTTGTACTCTAAATAACTACTACACAGACAACAATATGTACTGTATTAATTATTGTAACTGTCCTACTAACCTGTTTTGAAACTGTCTCACTGCTATTTCTTTCTCTTTAAAATTAATTTTTAATGTATTTATTTATCACAGTGTCTCGCTACACATCATGGATTCTTTTTTTGGGGAGGTCGGGGTCAGCTCAGCCTGCCCTGGGGGGAGGGGCTGGCATGGCATGTGGTGCTGGGGATCGAACCGTGGTCCCTGAGAGCTTGCCTAAGCAGGCGCTTTAGACCGCTGAGCTATCTTGCTAGCCCTAAAATTAATTTTAAAAAACATAAATATAGAATAATATATATCTTTCCAAAATCACTTCTAAAAGCCTTGTTCTAGGTGTAATTCTGGAAATGCAGCCTAAAGAGGTAATGATTAGCTCACAAGATCATTAGGAAGGTAGATAAATGAGATGCAGTAAATAAGGTGCAGAGGCTGGAGGTGTAACACTGCCAAGGTGCATAGCTGGCACATGTGAGGGACTCTCAATTCAGTTTCCAGAAAGCCAGAAAGAGGAAAACAGGGAGAGAGGAGGAGAGAGGGGAGAGAAGGAGGGGAGGGGAAGCAAGAAGGAGGAAAGAGGAGAAACAGAGAAAGAGAAAGAGAGAGGAAGGAAGGAAATGCAACAAAAGAAGTGATTGTCAAAAACACAGAAAAAATGTCATGCCACAGACTCCAAGGTGAATCAGTTTCCGGTTATTGTTGGGTATGACTTGACCCTATACTGACCCTGGTACTGGAGACCTCAGGACATCTCTTTTCCCCAGTGACCTGGGAAACTTCTCCTTGCCACCACAGGCACCATCAGAACAGGATATCTCCATGTTGTATTTCCTAAGTCAATTGCTCTAGGTTTAAAATCCCTAGCAGATTATTGTATAATTTCACAGTACTTACCATGATGTAGGTACCATTAATATTCAATAAGAAGAAAGATTTGTGCTAATAGTGTTTGGACAGGATATCATGTCTGCATCCAGTGCTATAAATGACTACTACAAAGACAACAATATTCAATGTATTAAATGTTGTAACTCTCCTACAAACCCATTTTGAAGCTTTCTCATTGCAATATTTTTCTCAATAAAATTAATAAAAAAAAAAAAAGAATACGGAGACACAGGATGCATAGATTTTGAGCATCTTTGGTGATTGGTAGTTAGCTTTTGATGAAGATTTAGAAAGTATGGCACTCTTAAAGCCCAGCAGTGGGTTTGTAGCTAAGAGGGTGACAAACCCTGCCATCCTTATGTGCTAGCTATAGTAAGCACAACAAATTTGCTTTCATTGCATCTGCTCTGACTCAGCATTCAGACTCAGCAACCTTTTGCCTCTGCTTTGAAAGTGCTTTTTGTTCTAGCCAAATGTCTTTAGCATTAGGCTCTGGTGGCTCCCTTTAGTGCCACTGTTTTGGAGAAATTGGGCCTCCATACTCTAAGTTTCCTTAGAATATCTCAGGCCCATCCTTATCGTGACATTTAGTGCACAGTACTGAAGTAAGATATGCCTCTTTCCCAGTATGCACAAAGCCCCTTGATGATAGATAGATTCCCTATGGTACTTCCTTGGGATCTGACATACTATGAATCACACAGTGAGAGTTCAAGAATGTTTGTTAATAAAAAGCAGGTGACCTATGGGAAATAGAATTCTGCACTTCCAAGATGCGCTTCAGTGTGTTGCAAGTCTTTAAGAAATCTGTTAATTGAAAGAGAATGAAAATTGTTTTATTTATTAAGGTAGCTGACTGTGGCAAGGATCTAATGATGTCACGAGATCTGGGTGCTAACTGAACCTACTCAGTTTATTAAAGATGTGTTTGATGCTATTCTTTTGTATAATCATTCAACAATCATAATTGGCTCCAGCGTGATCTTGGGTGGAGGAGACCCCTTCCTGGGGTTGGTACCAGGAGATGGGCAGGCAGGTGTACAGCCATTCAGGGTAGTGTAGGTGTGTCCCTTGCTATGAGGGATAAATACGTTCTATGGAGACGAAGGTGAGGAATCAACTCGTTCTGGGAAATCTAGAGTCTTTGTGGAGGGGGCATTTCCTATGTTCAGTATCTGAAGGTTGGCCCTGACAAGGCCACTATCAGAGGTGGGATCATTGGAGGGATGGCTGTGAGCAAAGGGAGAGACAGGCGTGTAGGTGGCATCTGAGCAGCGTCCATAGTGCTGGAGCCTAGTAAGGGGCACAGTGTGGTCAGAGTCAACCCAGACATGATGAGTGAGTCCTGAAGCCATCCTGAGGACTGCAGACTTTTATCCTTCATAGGAAATAGTATTGCCAGTCAAGGAGCAAAGGAGAAGATGAGTAATTTTCTGTCTTTTATGGCTAGCAGCTATGACTGCCTAGGACAAAAGACAGATTAGTAAGAGAATAATAAACATGTTTATTAACATTTCTACCTTATGTGTCCATAGGGGAAAAATCCTAGAAAGATGAGTAAATATTGGGTAGATCACAGGGGATGCATTCACATGTCACCAGGACAAGATCAGAAGAAGCACCTTAAACATGGTCATGTTTGTTGTGCAGAGTGAAGTCCCAGCCTTTTCTGTTGTTTAGGGATCTCTGATGATTTAGTTGTTCTCCTGGTGCCAACAGGAAGATATTTATAAAGGAGGCTTTTTGGTTTTGTTTTGCTTTCCTTTTGGTAGTTGTAAATTTTTCTTACCGAAGGACACTTTTCAATAGCTCAAAATGACTAACTCCAAGTGATCCTTATAACACAAAGCCATGTGGGGGCTGGCATATTTCAGTCTCCTATAGTCGTGTTCCAGAGTGTCCTAAGCCCCATTGAGAGTGGAATGATGACTCTAGATCTCTGAGATATTGGGTCTCTGAGAGATTACAAGGCCTTTTGCAGCAATGTAGAAGAACCTTTCTTTCTATGTTCATCTGTGGTATGAGACTCAAAGAGCACTTTAAGAATTACATGCGATAAAACAGCCAAGGGTTATTACAATGCTTGGCAGCAACTAGGATTTTTCTGTCACTAGTTCCTGCTACTTCTGTGATCCCTCCCCGCCTGCTCCCACTTTGGAATGATGGCTCCGACAGCAGGAGGGCTGTGGACTGTGAAGTACATTGAGACAGGAGGAGAAAACATTCTAAAAATGTTAGTGTATAAATCCAGTGGGGGATACCTTTCCCCACCTGGGGCAGTGGGAGCGAGAAGAGAGGACAGGCAGGAATTGGGCAGGCAGGCAGAGGAGCCGAGTACCCTCAAAGGCTGCCGGTGCAGTGCGCACTGCGCACTTGCTTTGATTGACTACTCAGCCTCATCTTGGGCAGTGCCTGGTCACTTTGTGCCACCTCTGCTACAAGCTGCATGAGGTACTTCTATAATATCTTGTTCTTACCCTGCCTAGTACAGTGGTGCCTCAGTTCACAAGCTTAATTATTTCTGTGATTCTCTTCCTGAGCTAAATTGGATGAGAACAGAAACAAATTTCTCCAGCAGGTGAACTGAGGCACTATTGTTCAACACTGAACATAATCACCAAATTGTCCACTTCAGGCTGCTTTTTCCTCATGAGTCTATGCATGCCAGTCACAAGATAGACAGAGAAAATGCTGGCCTCTCTTGAAAGCTGAGGCTGAGAGCTGGGCTCTGTGCAGCAGAGCAATGGAGCGGTGCATTCTGGGCTGATGCCTGGCCTGCTGGGCTCACTTTCAGAGCACCCTCCTCTCAGCATCCCATCCCTCCTCACTTCCTACCTGGCTTCTCATTTCCCTGATGGATCACTTGTCAGGCTTCAGGGTTTTCTTGCAGCAGCCTCCTCCCCTGAAGTGAAGCCTGATATTGCAGAGGCCACTTGGACACATCCTGTTGGAAATTTGATGAGCACTGCCTAGGGTTCAAAGGAGCCGCTCACAGGCTCAGGCATGAGCAGGGCTGAGCAAGCAAGAGTGGGGGCGTTGGGGTGGGGAGGGTCGGGGTGGGTGTGCATAAGCCTCTGCAGTGCTGGGAGCAGGCTGAGCACATGTGCCTCTCTTTAGGAGCTGCTCCTTCAGTACCAGTCCTGTGATTCCAAGGCAAGCCTGTCCTCTCCATCATTTTGATTTCCTCCCCTGTGTAGAACTACTTCCCTTCTAGCTTCCTAGGGTGATATAATTAAGTAAAGATGCTAAAGCGAACAGTATATAGTGAGTGTCTGCTACCTGCAGTCTTTGTTAGGTTGGGACTTTTAGAAACTAAGATAATTAAATGAGCTTGAAGTGAGAGGGTGCATGTGTGATTCTGGCCCTCTGGGAGGCTAAGTGAGGAGGGCTGCAAGTTCAAGCCCAGCTGAGGCAACTGAGGAATTAGGGTGGTGCTATCTGCGAGTACACTGAAAAAGGGCTGGAGATGTAGGCCAGTGCAGAGGGCCTGAGTTGAGTCCCTAGTATATAAGTGCAGAAATAAAAATAAGTGAGTAACAGATACTTGAGGGGCAGTGCTGGTATAGGATCTGAGGTGGCAGCACATGGAGAGAAGCGGGCTGTGTCCTGGCCAGGAGAGGCAGGAGGAGATTCTGACCAGATCAAGGGAGGCCTCAGTGGGCAGCAGCAGCCCAGCACAGCCTTGTGTCGGGAAGAGCCCTATCTGTGGAGGAGATCCAGGCTCTAGTGTCCCTGCACTATGCAGTCATTAGCCCCAAAGTCCCTGTTTCCAATACAGCGCAGTGCACTGAACTTCGGTAGCCATCATGGTGCCCCTAAAGTTCTTCTCAGACTCCTTTAATGAGTGTCGTTCTTTCTTTTTCTTTCTTCTTTCTTTCTCTTTCTTTCTTCCTTCCTTCCTTCTTTTCCTTCTTTCTTTTCTTCCTTTCCTTCCTCTTTCCCCACCTCCTTCCCTCTCTCATTCTTTCGGAGCCCATCATGTTCCACCTAGCAAGCTAGACGTGCATAGGCAATAGATATTAGTTTCAGTTTCAAAGGGATCACAACCTGTGGAGGTAGCAAAGGCAAAGGCTGGCATGATGTGGAAACAAGTACCCGAGTGACAAGAGCGAGCCTGGATCCCGGAAGAGCGCACTCGATTGATCTCAGGTCCAGCCTAACCCTGGGTGGAGTACTGACCTTTCTGGGAGAGTAGCTTGGAAGCATCCAAGTGAGCTTTCAAGATGGGTGGGAGTTAGACCTGAGGAGATGGGACAAAAGCACAAGTACATAAAAAGAACAGGACAAGTGCTGAGGGATGAGTTGGGAACCGGGGGTAAGCAAGGCACAGGTTCCAGGGTTACTGGTCATGCTAGGGCTGAAGCACAGATCACGGAAATCGGATGCCCTGCTCAGAATTGGAGTTGACACAGGAGCCTTGGCATGGCAATTCCTCCTCCTGTTAGAAAGATTAACAAAGTCCCTGAGTTTTCAGAGTGTCTGGACCTCAGCTAAATTCCCAGCGTTTTTCTTATGTTTTTTTCTAAGACCACAGCGGCAACAGAACTCACCTAGGAGAAGCCCCTCTCCTGGGCTCTGTGGCACTTCCCTCCCAGGCCTGCCCTCTCCTACGCGGCCTGTGCACTCAACAGAGAAGCAGCTGTTCCTGTGCCGTAAGGAGCGGCATGTCACCAACCCCTGTTATTAGGATAACTGCTGAGCATTCCAAGGCGATGCCCTCCTCTTAGGAGCTGCATGAGAAACGGGCTAGAAACACTATATTAAGATCTGAAAGATGCAATTTAAATTTCCTGTGGCTGTGGAGATGCTGCCGACGTGGTGATTACATACACTGAGCAAATGAAATGCAGCAGGGCGTCTTGTAATTGTGGACCCCAGGCTGAGGGCTTCAGATGGAAGCAAAGACTGGGCTAAAGGAGTGCGCGCTGCTGTGTGCTGCAGGTACTGGGCGTGCACCTCAGGGGTCACTCTTCAAAATGCACAGGGGTCAGGGGCCAGGAAGTCCAGAGAGAAATTTGCTCTTAATGGGCCAGAGAGAAGTTATTGGCAGGAGGTTATGATTACATAGCTGCATAGGGCAGACTCTGAGAAAGGATTCAAGGAGCCTGAAGGCATGGCCATACCTGGTTCAGCTGTTCAGGAAACGCATTTTGAATGCCTATGAGGTTCTGGTCCTGGACAAGTTAAGAAGCTCGTTCATACAGGGAATGTGCAGTCAAATGCTCTTCCACTGAGCTATACCCCCACTACAATACAGGGAATGTGAAAACAGGTAGTTTCCTCCAGGTGTTCAGAATCCAGGTATACTGTAGAATATATCTTTCTTCTCACTGAATTAAAAGAAAGTAGCTGTATATCTATCCTAACTATTTTGAATATACAGATGCAAAATAGTTCTTTATTTGTATCCCCGTTTTTGTTTAGTTTTGTCAGAGAAGGGTATTTCATTGTTAACTAAATATTGTAGGTGCATGTTATAGCATTAAAATTAATTTCCCCAGATCTTTTTACTTTTAAAAAATGTGGATACTGGAAGATTTGTGAAATTTAAAATATGTACACAGGAGACTCTGGAGTAGCAGCTGAGCTGTCCCCACCCCAACCAAGAATATATGGGATGCTTGGCAACTAATGCAATAATAATAATAATAATAATAATGATAATGATAATGATAATAGTAATAATAATAATATGCTAGTGAAAATTAGAGTAAAAGCAAAAAATACTCTACTATCACTACTTGGAACTATTGCTTTAAGAATGTGGGGAACTGTATGCTATTGTGACTTAATTTGCGAATTACAAGGGAGAGAACATTCTGGTTATTTAATATTATTTGAGCATAGATATTTGGCTTACATAAGGGGGGAATTTGGGTCTTGGGTAAAAGAATGTAAGGATAGATAAGTATGGAGATAAATCACATTGATTTTGCATACAAAGGCACCAACAATCTTCCTTGCTTGCTGTCTTTTGTGGAAGAAAGCCATAAAATGTCAACTTTCTCTGTCTCTGCTTAGCTTTCTGCCCTTCTTCTTCTTCTTCTTCTTCTTCTTCTTCTTCTTCTTCTTCTTCTTCTTCTTCTTCTTCTTCTTCTTCTTCTTCTTCTTCTTCTTCTTCTTCTTCTTCTTCTTCTTCTTCTTCTTCTTCTTCTTCCATCTTCTTTAAATGTGTTTGGTGCATGACCTCACTACACAGTTCGAAACTCATAATGATCCTCCCATTTTCAGCCTCCCCAGTGCTGAGACTATAGGCATGTACCACCGCTCTGTGACTCAGTAGCTAGCTTAGGGTGCCTGGGGACTGGGCTGGTACTGAATGTGGTTTTGGGGATTGAACTCCTGTCTCTGAGCTTGCCTAAGTAGGAGTTTAGTCACACACCCTTGTCCTTCTAATTTGATCAGTTCCTCAGACACAGTTCCATGATTTGCCAGGGGAAAGGCATTTTCTTACCTGAGCCACAAACCAGAGGGCTGTGGGCCCCTCCTTCCCTGGGGCAGGCTCCACCAGAGCCTAGTTGTCTGTCTTCCAGATTCCTGCACTGGCTGCCCATGGATCATTATTGGGGCACACAGTGAAGCATCCAGGCCTGAACTTTGCTGCCCTTGTGAAGCCTACATTGTCTTCACTGGTTCCTGTCTTTCTGAAACTTGGGTGTTTTCTGGCCCTTCACACATTTCTTATTATGGACCTTGTCACATGTACCACGTGGCTGAGGAGCCAGTGAATTCTGACATCTTCTGGTTCAGAAGGCTGAATACTGGGTCTGGGGAGAGAAAAATGAAGGGAGCATATGTACAAGAGGGAATGTGACAGTAATCCTAGCATGGCGGAGGCTGAAACAGGATGATCATTATGAGTTCAAGATGCATAGTGAGACCCTGTGCCAAATACATAAAAGAAAGAGTGTATATACAGAGACAGAGTGGGGAGAGAGAGGAAAAGAAAATGAGAGAGAGAAAAACAAAAGTAATTCAAACAATACATATCAAAAGGGGCAGAGAAGAATGGAAATCAGAAAGGATGTTGGAGTTTCAAAGAGACAGAGTGCAGGAGACAGAGATGGCCATTACCACTCTATGATTAAGACCGGATTAAATGAAATATTCATGAAAGGAAATTGGAGCTACAGACAAATCCAAATGCTACTTTACTGGTTCCCCTCCCCCTTTGTACTCAAATGAGAATTCCCTGGAGGTCCCTGCCCTCTCTTGTGGTACAGAAGCAGCTGCTGGATTTACCAGGAGGAGAAGCTTATTTCTCTGACAGCACTTGGCTCTCCTGCAAATGTTTGCATGGGTTTGCTCCTGTCATTCTGGAGAGTGAGGTACTTTTGGGAAAGTGCTTTTGTCCTTGGAGATAATCCAGATGGCTTTTCCTCCTTTGAACTCTTATCTGGGTCTTCATTTCCTCCAGCAGCTGGCTGAAAACATCCTCAAGGGTGGTGGCCACCCAGCATCCCTCCCTCCAGAGCTAAACTGGAGTAAGTGACAGAAGCTAAACTCAAGAAACTCAGGTGCTCCCATTGGCTGCTTATCCAGCTTGCTAGGCCTCTGAGGCAAAGGCACAATGTCTCTCCAGACCTCAGCTTATCGTCTCTGTGTGCACACAGACACAGAACTTGCAGATAGCACTGGCTGGGAAGATCTGTTGAAGTCCACATGACAGTCCTTGGCAGGCTGGCTGGGTCCCTGCAAGTGAG
>PVKA01051487.1:0-12173 GCA_004027165.1 Ctenomys sociabilis
CAGCAGCTTATATAGTATAGCTAAGCCAATCATCAGCAGTCACATATTAGCATACAGCCAATCCCGCTCTGTTGCCAGGCAGCCCCCTCATTCTGTCCGGATCGACAGACAGGGCAGGGCCACACTCTACTTCCTGTTATTCCGAACATACCAAGGCGGAACCCACAAGGAGCGCCAAGCTGTTACATTGTTACCCAGGCATCCCGAGCTGCTGCTTGCACGGCTCCCAACAAGACACTATGAATTCACAGATTATTTTTATTTCAGAGACAAATTCTGTTCTGAGTTCCTCTACACCTTTCTGCTATCGTTTCTTCAGATGCTTTTAATTCTGAGATTTCACCTGGTTTAGTGTCTTCTTCACTTGTTCTGTAGGGGGTTGGGACTTGAGATTGCATTTTGCTCCTTCTTTTCACCATATTTTATAGCACTATCCTTTGACTTTTGGGGTAGAATTTTGATGCAGTTATAACCTTAGCACCCACTAAAATTCAGGTGCAGACCTATTAAGTTTGAGTTCATCCAGTTGTGCCTGGATTGGGTCTGGTTACTGTGCTTAGCTCCTTCCTGCTGAAGCCCTTGGATGTGAACCTGTTGTGCCCCTCTGGAAAGCTGTTCTGCTCTTGCATTAGCTGGGTGGTTTTGGCCCCTAGTCTCTCTGCACAACTTCAGCTGCAGAGTTTTACCCAAGGCTTGTATGTCATGCCTGGGTTTGGTCAGGAAGGATCTATGAAGTACAGGAGAGTGCAGAATGAAATCTTACTTATTATATATTATCGTGGTCAACCCTGTTGTTGTTTAAAAGATATTTATGAAACTTCTAAATAGTCCATTTCTTTGAGGTTTTCACTTTTTCACATGCCCATAACAGTTTTCATAGAAACTTGAAGACTTCATAGGTAAGTGGATGCAAGCAGAGGCTATACTAACAAGTGAAGTAAATCAGACCCACATGTCTAAATATCATATTGTCTTCTGAGTATAAGAACCTGAAAAAAGAAAGCCTGAAACATGCAAATATATATATATATATATATATATATATATATATATATATATATATATATATATGATGGCTGAGAGGATTATATTAAAAATTTACAATAGTTTTTTGAAAATGGCAGGTAATGTATAGAATTTTCACCTTGACTAACTGCATATTGATATATGTGATCTAAGTGACTACACTGAAGACAGCAATGTGTAATACAAAAGTCATTCTTGAATACCTGACATTTCATATTCTAAATGTGTGCCATTTCTAATATCATATTAATTATTACTACACTCTCTTCAGAATAAATTTTTTAAAAAGAAAAACAAGGGGGCTGGGGAGATGGCTCAGTGAAATAAGCGCTTGCCTGGCAAGCACAAGAGCCTGAGTTCAATTCCCGGTTCTACCAATAAACAACAACAAACAATAGCAACAACAACAACAAAAAAAAAAAAAAAACCAAGAGGAAGAAGAACAAAAATTTAATACTTCTGAAAAACAAACAACAATATGCCATCATATGTCCAATCTTTCATAACTATATCTATTAATGTGAGCAACAGATTTGACAATAAAATCAATAATATATCAACCATTGTTAATCAGTTATTATTGTTCAGAAAATCTGTACCATACGTACTATTGTATGCTACCCTGTTTCTGTCATTTTTTCTGAGTTTTGTTCTTGCTTTTGTCTTTTACTTTTCAAATTGAAATAATAAAATTAAATTTAACAATAAAAAGGAAGTTTTCATACAAAATATAATTTCCATGCTCCTTCACTGTTGCCTTTTTCCAGATGTACAGGTCAGTTACAGAATCTAGAAGGCAGAGGGAAGACTTTGTTCCTAATTGTCAGAATTCTGACAATTGGGACTGAGGAAATGGATACAACACTTCTTGATGCAGATGTTGTAACTGCAAAATGTAGCAAAAGGCCAGAACTTTTCCCAGTAATTGTCCCAGATTTATGTTCAGAATCTAGTTGAGGGAAGGTGGCAATAATTTCTTGTTGCCTTTTACTTCACAAAAATAGATTAGCAGGAGAAAGCATTTCTTTCTAAATTAGTTCTTTGGGTATTAGATATTTAATTTGACTTTTTTATTATTTGTTTCTTTTCAAGGACAGTTATGATATTCTTGTGCCTCTGTATTTTTTATCCTTTTAATAAAGGAAATAATTAGAAGGTAGAATGTTGGCGTGGGTCCTATATGGCTATTGTTTGGAACTTTACAGATGAGTGATTTCGTGGTTGCCATTAGTCTGGTATGTCAGGGCAAATTTTCCTGGGTCACCAGTAAAACTAATTAAGAGCCCCTTCCATCTTATTTTATATTCTGAGAATTTGCAGATCATGAGGTCTATATCTGGTGGCTACTTGTCCAGGATAGCCTGTGCCTTGTGGCTACTGCCTATGTTCAGAGGGAAGGGTAATATTCTCAAGCCTTCCTGGATCAGTTGGTCAGACCTCCCACAGATGCTTTTCAACAAACTTGGAAACCCAAGGGTCACAAATCTTCAATTTTCACATTTGCTGGAAATGTTTTCCTTGATGTGAGAAACATAACTGACAAAATATGCCTGAATAAATCAGATAACATCTCGGCATTGCTATTGAAATCTGTACTTAATTTTGAGCAGCAGGCATGATCTTTGTCTTGGAGAAAATGTTAACAACTAAAGTGCTTTTAATTTTGCCTCAAATTGAATGCTGCTAGGGGACTCACTTTTGAATCAGCATATGTCTATTGCACAGGTTAATGAGTTTTACAGTGGCATTTACATATATGCATGCATGGTACCTTCCATGATTATGTCCATCTTCCCTTTTAGTCTTTTTTGTCTTTTCCTTCTCAGTTCCCATCCCTAATATTCCCTCTTGGTGACACTGTCAAGATTTTCTGTGTATGTGAAGAACAATATGATGCTTTTCTGACTCATTTAATATGATATCCTTCTCTTTCACCAAGTTTCCTGCATATGGCATAATTTCATCCTGATGGCTGAGTAATAGCCTATATATGTTGTATTTTCTTTATGCAATCGTCTTTTGGCAAACACTTGGCTCATTATCTTAGCTACTGTACATTGTGCCACAAGCAACATAGGCACTGCAGTGACTTCTTTTATAAAGCTGACTGCTCTTGCATTGGATATAAACCCAGAGGATGAATAAATGAATTATATGGCAATTCTAATTTTAGGTATTTCAGGACTTTCATATTATTTTCCAAGTGGCTGCACTAATTTCTCTTCCCATCAAACAATGTAACTGTCCTTTCTTCTGCACACCTTTTTCAAAACCTTATTTTGTTTTTCTGTTTGTTTGATTATATCTATTCTGACTACAAATTTCAAAGCAGTTTTCATTTGCATTTTCCACATGCCTAAAAATGCTGATAGTAAGCATTTTATTGGTTATTTGCATTTCTTTTTAGAGAAGTGTTTGTTCAGGTCATTTGTCCATTTTTATTAGATTAGATTATCCCTTTGTTAGGTTTTTAAGTTCTTCATATATTCTGGAAATTAATTTTGTGTCAGATGCATAACATAATTTTTGTCACACTTTGTAGGCTGCCTCTTCATTACTCACTGTTGATTGTTTTGTTTTTTGCTGCATAATATCACATATATCTTTTTGTTCTGTAGTGTTGTATAATTTTCTTTCCTTGTCTTTTGTCTTTTTGAGACAGTGTCTTGCTGTGCAGTTCAGGCTAGCCTTGAGCTCACTTTGTAGCCCAGGCTGATCTTTAATTTGCAGCAATCTTCCTGCTTCAGCTTCCCAAGTACTGGGACCACCATGCCATAGGCCTGAGTAATTTTTATTTTAAATATTTTATCTCCGTGAGTAGGTTTATAATTTCATAATTTTGAGATTATTTAAACAGGGGCACCCTCCCAATTGCTTTTCTCAGTGAGTTACTTATTAGCATATGGGCTTGCCATATGTTGTATTTACTGTGATAGAGTATGATCTTTCGATGCATACATTTTCAGGACTCGTATCATGGAGGGATGCTGAATTTTTAATTAATTTATTTGTTTATTTATTTATTTTTATTGAGGATGCAGAATTCTGTCAAAGGCTTTTCTGTTCCTATGGACAAGACCCTGTGATTTTTGCCCTTCACTCTGTTTATGAGATGTATTTTATTGTGGATTTGTTTTAGTACAGTTTCTTTGAGGGATACTGGTTTATAACTTTCGTTTTGTCCTTCTAATCCTCCTTCTTATCCTTCTTCCTGTATTCTCATCAACTTTTGGGAGCACAGTAATACTGGCTTTGTAGAGTAAATTTATAAATATTTCTGCACTTCATATTTCATGGAATAGTCTAAGGAGCATTTGTGCTAGGTTTATTTTTAAAGCCCAGTGAAATCCATCAGTGAATAGTCATTATATGAATTTTTTTTTTCCTAAGAGACTCTAATCATGAATTCAGTACAATTATTTTTTAAATGATCCTTATGTCACATTGTTGCAATTTTGGTAAATTATATCTTCGTTATATCTTTATTTCTCCACAATTTTCCTATTTATTGGCACATAGCATTTTTTTTTTTTTTTTTCAGAGCCAGGGATTGAACTCAGGCCCTTCTGCTTGCCAGGGAAGCGCTTATCCCACTGAGCCATCTCCCCGGCACATAGCATTTTACAATGCTTCTAGTGACACTGCCAGCCCTTAATTCTCTACTTTAAATGGTAACCAAGTTACAAATTAGCCTTATTTGTATATGAAGTGACCTGGTAGAAGTGTACCACATGGGAGTCATACAAAACTTGCTTGAATGTTGTAACTTCAATTTTTTCCAGTGTTCAGAATATTTTCTCATGTTTTGCAATTTAGAATTTAGAAAAGGTAATTTTAAATTTCTATGCTAATAGAAAAGGAACTGATTGTCACAATGAAGACTTTGAAGCCTTCAAATCAGAAGTACACCATTTCCCATTTGCTACCCTCTTAGATACACTGACTGCTACTCTTCTAGATACATCAATCCTTGGTGAGAACAAATGTTCTGTGTATATGACATGAAGAAAAGTGTCCAATTTCTACTATTTAAAGAAAGGATTAACACTTTCCAACAGATAAATGAATTTCAGGTATTTTGTTTGGCTTATGTACTCCCAAATTGGAGAGACTATTTTAATAGCATATAAGGATGTGTTCTCAGATCTGTATTATTTTTAAACTTCCTATTCACAGTAATATTTTGTGGTTTTCTCTCTTTGCAGATCTCTTGTGACTTAGTCACTAGATTGAATCTTCTCTCAGTAGATATCAGATATACTTTATTATATGAAAATTTCTATAAAGAGACAGAAAATAGGAATAAAGCAGATGAAACTATTTCATCCCTAAATTTTCTATTTAGTCATAGAATTAATTGCTACTGAGGATAAACATGAAACAATAGTCACAGGACAAAACTTCTGTTCTTCTTTTCTTGCATAAAATCAGTAGAATAAATTTCTATTATATAAGTGACAGAAGTTCCCACTTTGCATATCAAGAACACTGGAAACAGCACTGAAATTAGTTTTCACTTCAGGCTTTAATAAATGGGCCTTATTTATCATGTATTGCTTAGACTTCGCTAAAAAATGGATTGATCTTTGTTAAAATGGTATATAAGCTGTTAAGTTTAATTATTTATCTGAGGGTTTTTTTAAATTGTGAGGGCTTTGTACATACGAAATATTAACATAAAATTAAATTTGTATACTTTTATCTTTACATTCTGTTTCTTTGTTAAGTCAATGAACAAGTTTCAAAAACACATTCCAAGAAAGTATATGAAAGGTTGTTCTTTTGCTATATCTCCAGTATTTATCACACTATGATTTTGTGAAATAACGTTGTCTATGCTCAATAAATCCATCTGTTATATATATATATATATATATATATATATATATATATATATATTTCAGAATTATACAATTACCAGGAATACTTTGGCATATTTAAAATAGGGCACATAGAACATTAGGGTTAACTTAGCAAATTCATTTCTTAGGCCAGGGCAAAGGCTCAGCTACACAACTTTGTTTTAGGCCTGTTTCTTGATTAGTATGCATGGAGCTCAATCACACTTGCTTTTCTTTTCTGTTTTCTTTTCTAAAATAATTTCTTTAATGTATTTAGTAGAGGCTCTACAGAGTATCACTACATAGATCTGCCTTATAGTGATTCTTCTGTTTTCAGCCTTGCAAGCACTGCGACTACAGCGAGCACCACCACATCCAGCCTCCGTGTGCCCTGGGCAGGGCTGGCACAGCCTGCTGGGGATCGAACCCTTGCCACTGTGTTCTGACTAAGCAGGCATGTTAGCCCACTGAGTTATCTGGCCCATGCATTAACCACACTTCCAGAGAAAATCATTAATTATTTTCATATTTATTTGCTTATTTAATAATCATTTATAGCGCACAATATTTGCCTCTATTGTTTTAAGACTTAAGAATACACAAGAAAACATGGTGAAAATGCTCTTCTTCCTTAAAGAGCTCACAACAGACAAGAGAACTAATGAATGTTTATAATGAGTTGATGAAATACCTCATAACAGGAATTACTAAGGGAATGTATAAAAGGTTAACATTTATGATAATACCCTCAAAATAGACCAATAAACTTGCAGTAATTTAATATGTACTTATTATTTGTCTTCCTATCTGTACCTAACACTTTTAACTACATGTTGTTACTACATAGTGCTATTCATTAATTTTAGCAGACCCTGGAGGACAATTTGCCTTGAAAAGCACTTCTTGCAGAATCAGGAATGCCACCTCAGCTACACATTTAGTTTGCTCCCATGCTTGTAAAAGTACTGCTTAAGTTGTGCAGCATGGTATTTGCAGGAGAATGGTCGTCCTTGTGCCACAAGCCTTCAGATCCATGTATCATAGGGATGATTCTTTAACAGCTCCCATCATAGTCAAAATTACATATATTCCCATAAAACCAATGAGTTAGAATTTTCTCCATTTGAAATAGCTGTTCCAAGTAAACTAAAGAATTAGAATGCTTTCCTGTAAGATATTTATGATTCTCAACTTTCAACTATTACATACTTTGTTTTATGTACAAATGATCTTTGATAAAAATATTTCAACTTAAAAAATACAAATGGTTTGACATATGGTCTACCATCATATTAATTGTTATGCTGAATTGAATCCTAAATATAGGTTGTTATTTTGTTTCTGAAAATTTGTGCAGTCAAATATTTTATTCTATTTCATGTTCACACTCTTCTTTATTGTGTGAAAAATATATGAAGAAAAAGCAGAAATTTGTAAGAAAATTTATCCTTCTTAAAAGCAAACCAAAATAAGTTAGAATAAAGAATGAGATGTAGAAATATTTCATTGAACTTATAACTCTCATAAGATTTTATCTCACATTTATGGCATATCTGGTTCTCATGGAATAGAGGCCTCTTTATTCTATGTAAGTTGTTCATCATTTTACTGACACTCAGAATACATACATCTTTTCAAGAAAGAAAAGATGTACAAATGTAGCAACTCTTGTGAATACAACACAATGCATGTGTATACAAGTTGTGCACCAACACGATCGATCGTGATTATTTTGCCAACTTTCATGTCCTAATCACAGTAGCATGGACAGCACATTTTTTACCTACAAATATTTGACAGCATCTGTGAGTATTTCACTAGGGAAGATTACTTCAAACAAGATCACCTGCTAAAATGAAGTAAGTCTCATGAAACTTTAAAGCATGTGTTTTGTACACAGTGTCACTGGCAGTAGCAACAGATGAAACTGAATATTTACAAAGTTAAAGGAGTTTTTATGTGTTGCAATTACCTTATCATTGATTGGCACACAAAATACTTCCTTGCATTAATTTCTTTTATTTTTTTACCTTATTTTTTCCATCAATTCTTTTTCTTTCTTTATTATTTTTTATTTATTTATTTTTTATTTATTGAAGTACCAATATCAATCAGACAGTTGTAAGACACCTTAACAAGACAGATTCGATAAATTAATACATTTCAAACTGTTTTCATAATGTTTTGGTATCGTACAAGGTGAATACATATTATACTTACAGACATTATTTTAGCAGATGTCTCTTATCAGTAAATTAAGAGTGTAGCTGTTTACTTATCTTATTTTTTTATACCTGAATTATATCAAAAATTCAATAATTATTTTCCTACTAGATGACCATAGTACTAGAAGCTGACATAATATCCTGTCCAACCACCATTAGTGCAAATCTTGCCCCTCATAGGATTATGTAGAAGCATAGCGTTATCTGTCCCAACTGTACGGTCTATACACACACATCATGAGTTTTGCTTTCTACACCCCTTCCTTTGTCTACACCTGTCAAAGGTGGGCACTCCATTGTCATTCAACTAACTTAGGTGCTTGGACTTGACAACACAATCCAAGACAGTCCAGCATTCCACAACAATAGTGAGTTATTCAAAGAAGTTGTCGACCATAGCCATTTACAGCTCAGCTTAATATTATGGCCCCGTGATGTATACTTCATTTTTATACTTTTCTGCTGGATGGTTAAAACCTAGATAGAGCAAGACTTATATACCAACACATGTACTTTATGTTTCTTATGTGGTCAGTGAAGTTCCCTCAGGGTTTAATTTGTAGTCCTGTACATTATTCTGTAGTTCCTTTGTCTGTGTCATCCATGTGGATGAGTCACGGCCAATGCTTGACCAGTTTGCTCTCTGTGAGAGCCTGAGAGAAAGTTTTCTCTCCATGTGACTCTCCCCAGTCACACTATAGAACTTCAGTCTCTTTCCTCTGTGGCTCCATAATCTACTTGTTCAGAAAATTTGGAGCTCAACTGAGTTTCATGATGTTGCAGTACAGGTACTGCTATGTCCTGAGTCTTCCATGACCTTGAAAGGCTAGAGTCAAAATGTTTGCTGGCCTTGTGGCTCTTCTATTTTTCCAACTCTGATTTGTGAACTTAGGTAGTTTACCATCCAGAAGAAAATTAGTATCCTGCAACTTATGCCATTTACTTTGCCTTATCTAACTCAATTTATTTTAGTTTTTGTTGTATGTTTCCTTTTGTATTTCTGCTTTTTGCTTGTTATACTAGGGAGACTATATTATATTTACACATGTATGTCTGGTTTATTTCACTTATGAGTATATGTTCAAGTGGCATCCACTTCAGTATAAATGTTTCGAACTTATCATTCTTAATAGCTGAGTAATACTCCATTATATAGAAATACCACATCATTTACAACGATTCCTCATGTGATGGACATCTTGGTTGTTTCCAAGATTTTGCTATCACACATTGCAATGCTATAAACATAGGTACACATATATCACTATGATACAATTTTTTCAGATCTTTTGGGAAAATTCCCAGTAGGGGAATAGCAGGCTTGAATGAGATTTCTAGTCCTAATGTTTTGCGGAGTCTCCACACTGACCTCCACAGTGATTGTACCAGGCTACATTCCCACCAGCAGTGGTGAAGTGTTCCCTTTTCTCCACAACCTCTTCAACATCTGTTCTTGGTTGATTTCCTTATGATAGCCATTCTTTCTGGATTGAGATGGTATCTCAGTGTTGCTTTTATTTGCATTTCATGAATGGCTAGCGATGTGGAGCATTTTTTCATATATTTATTTGCTTCTCTAATTTCATCCTCTGAGAAGTGTGTATTCATCTCACATGCCCATTTCTGAATTGGGTCTTTAAATGTGAGGGCCCTGTTATATCTTAGTTGTTTATATATTCAAGACAGTATTCCTCTGTCTGATTGCTTATTAGGATTTTTTCAAAGTTTGTGCGTTGTCTTTTCATTCTGTTGGCAATTTCTTTTGACATGCAGAAGCTCTTCAAGTGGAGTTGATCCCAGTTTTTGATTCTTTCAAGTGCTTCCCGTGCGAATATATGTTTGTTCATGAACTCTTTACCTATCCCTATGTCTTCAAGAGTTCCTCCTCCTTTCTCCTCTAGGAGATTGAGTGTTTCTGTTTTAATGTTTAGATCTTTAATCTATTATGACTTTAATTTAGTGTGTGGTGATAGAGCTGGGTCAATTTTCAGTTTTTGGCATGTACAAAGCCATGTTTTCCAGCACCATTTGTTAAAGAGGCTATCTTTCTTCCAGTGAGCTTGTGTAGCCCCTTTGTTGAAGATAAGATGGCTGAGTGTTTTCCAAGATGCCTCTGGGTCTTCTAATCTATTCCACGGATCATCAGGTCTATTTTTTTGCCAATACCATGATGATTTTCTCATAGTGGCTTTGTAGTATAATTTCAAATCAGGAATTGTGATGCCTCCTGCCTTGTCTTTATTTGCCAAGATTGCCTTTGCTATTCTAGGTCGTTTGTGGTTCCAAATAAATTTTAGGATTGATTTCTCTTTGTCTGGGAGGCATGTTCATGGCAGTTTGATAGGGATTGCATTAAATCTGTACAGCAATTTTGGGAGTATGGCCATGTTCACAATGTTGGTTCTTCCTATCCAGGAGCATGGAATATCTTTCCATTTTCTGAAATCCTCTATAATCTCTTTTCTTAGGATGTTGTAATTTTCCATGAAAAGATCTTTGACTTTCTTGGTTAAATGAATCCCAAGGCATTTCATTTTCCACACTGCTATTGTAAAAGGTATTGTTTCTATTGTTTCCATTTCAGTTTGATTGTTATCTATGTAGAGGAATGCTATTGACTTTTGAGTATTGATTTTGTATCCTGCTGTGCTATTGAATTTCCCTATCAGTTCTAGTAGTTTCTTGGTGGAATTTTGGGGTCTTCCAAGTAAAGTATCATGCCATCTGCAAATAGTGATAATTTAACTTCTTCCTTACCTATTCTTATTGACTTTATTTTTCCCTCTTTTCCAATGGCTGTTGCAAGGGATACCAAGATTATATTGAATAGGAGGCGAGATAGGGGACATCTTTGTCTTGTACCTGATTTAAGAGTAAAAGATTTCAGTTTTTCCCCATTTAGAATTATATGAGCTTTTGGCTTGTCATAGATGACTTTCATCAAGTTAAGGTAGAGTCCATCTATCCCAATTTTCTGTAGGACCTTGAACATGAATGAGTGTTGGACTTTGTCAAAGGCTTTCTCTGCATCAATTGAGATGATCATGTGGTTTTTAGATTTCAGTCTACTAATATAGTGTATTACACTTATAGATTTTCAAATATTGAACCATCCTTGCATCCCGGGGATGAATCCTACCTGGTCATGGTGTATGATCTTCTTGATGATTAGCTGTATTCTATTTGTCACGATTTTGTTGAGTATTTTTGCATCTATGTTCATGAGGAAGGTTGGCCTGTAGTTCCCCTTTTTGGTTGTGTCTTTCCCTGGTTTTGGAATCAGTATTATACTTGCCTCCAGAAATAATTTTGGGAGGACTTTTTCCTTTTCAACTTCATTGAAGAGTTTGTGGAGTGTGGGAATTGTATCTTCTATAAATTTATTGTAGAATTCAGCTGTGAATCCATCAGGCCCTGGACTTTTCTTTGTCGGTAGGGTTTTTATTACGTTTCGAATTTCGTTGGCTGTTATCGAGTTGAGAGTTCTTGATTCAGTTTTAGTAATTTGTACCTTTCGAGGAATCTATCCATTTCTTCTGTGTCTTCTATTCTGTGAGCATAAAGATTCTCGAAGTAACTATTGATAATCTTCTGAATTTCCACTGGGTCTGTGGTAATTTCACACTTTTCATTCCTCATCACTTGTACTTGAATTTTCTTTTGCCTCTTCTTGATGAGGTTGGCAAGAGGCTTATCAACTTTTTTTAGTTTTTCAAAGTAACAATTTTTTGAGTTGTGGATTCTTTGAACTGTTTTTTCATCTCAATTGAATTAATTTCTGATATAATCTTTATGATTTCTTCCCGTCTTTGCACTCTGGGTTTTGTTTGCTCTTCTTTTTCTAGTTGTCGGAGGTGCAACATTAAGGTGCTAATTTGTTCCCTTTCTGTTTTCCTAATGTGTGAGTTCATAGTTATTATTTTTCCCTCTAAGGACTGCTTTCATCGCATCCCAGTTGTACTGGAATTTTCAGTAAATTATAGATATTGTTGAATTTCTTGTTGAATTTCTTCTGCAAGCCATTGATTGCTGAGTAGGTTGTTGTTTATTTTCCATGAATTTAGTGGGTTTTTCTGGTTTC
>PVKA01051488.1:0-12173 GCA_004027165.1 Ctenomys sociabilis
CACAATGTGTGATAGCAAAATCTTGGAAACAACCAAGATGTCCATCACATGAAGAATGGTTGAAAAAGATGTGGTATTTCTATATAATGGAGTATTACTCAGCTATTAAGAATGATAAGTTTGAAGCATTTATACTGAAGTGGATGCCACTTGAACATATACTCATAAGTGAAATAAACCAGACACACATGTGTAAATAAGGCATATTATTCTTTTGTAAGTGGGTTCAATAAAAGAATGGCTGGAGAAAAGGTATGCTTGTGCATATCTATAATTCTAAGTTGTTTTATCTTTTTCTTTTGTCTTTTTGAGACATAGGGTCTCACTATGCAGTTCAGGCTGGCCTTAAGCTCACTTTGTAGCTCAGGCTGGCCTCAAACTCACAATTCTCCTGCCTCAACCTCCGGAGTGCTGGGATTACAGGCCTGCTCCACCACACCAGGCTTTTTTTTTTTTTTTTTTTCTGTGCTGGGGATTGAATGTATGACTCTGGGCTTGCCAGGCAAGCTCTTATTCTACTGAGTTATCTTCCCAGCCCCAGTACCCTAAGTTGATGAGGAAGGGAGATAGCAAGTGTGACTCTTGGCTGGACAATGTAATGATTAAAAAGACCCTGTCTGAAAACAAAGAGTAAAAAGTGCTGACAATGTAGTGCAATATGAAGGCTTGAGATTCAATCAGGAGTAACAAAAATTTAAAGATAGCTGTATATGTGGGTAAATATAGATATAAAGATTTATAGATAGACAGGCAATCTAATTCTAGAGAATTATAAGTTTAAACCCTGACTGGGCAATTTAGTTAGAACTTGGCAGAAACTAAGAAATGATCAAGTGATGGGATATAGTTCACTATGAAGACCATGAGTTCAGTCCTCACTATGAATGGGCATGTTCCTGAAATAGAAAGTTAATCAAATATGCATTGACTGTTCAGATTATTAAACATACAAGCATAAACATCATTGAAGTATTTCACCATTTTTCAGTTACCTGAAGATCCACAGGGATTGTTTTTTGAGTTTTGTTAGGCACAATTTTGAATTCTATTGCCATTGCCTTATATATTTGGGTGAGTAAATGACTTAAGTACTGCTAAAACATCTATAGAAATACTGTATTGAGACATCATTTTCAACTTGTTCCTTGCTCTTCATAAGGCTTTCTGTTGTGCTATTGTGTTTCGAGATCATAAACAACAATAATCACATAATATGAAAAATCAGATAACTCACCATAAAATTTTGGATTTTAGACTGTTAAATAGATTAGAATGAGACATGACTAGATAATACTAGATATTAAGGCAAGTATGATGAGTTATTAAAGTTGATACCTTTCATGTATGAAAGCTTTGCAAAGTTGTTTTGATTTGTTAAAAAATTTTTTTAGTCCTTAGAACTTTTACCATTAATCTTTAATCTATGAACAGAGGATAGTAGAAACAAATCCACAATTCCCTAAAGCATATTCTGTTGAATTTAGATTTTCATCAATTATTTGGTTTCTGATAAATGCAATCCTAGGAAGAAAACTTAAATGTGATATTTTGGTAATCATCATAGTGTGGTACAAAAAGAAGAAATTCAAAACACTTGTAATTTTAAAAAGATGATCTCCCCACCATGATTCACTTCTAAGAGAACATAGACGGCATTTTCATGCTAAGGTGATTTTTGTGCTAGATTTAGAAATTTTTTAATCATAAAATATATAATGATGAAATGCAAATCATGTAATCTTGCTTTGTTCTCTTGTATTAATACACCTTAATATAACTGTAATTAAACTCCATATGAAATTTTGTCTAGATTTTGCATATGTTCCTGTTTTTCAATATCAATTAAATTAAGTGTAATTTTAATATTTAAATAATTTTTAATTTTACTACATATAATACTGCAAAGTAAAAGTGATGGTGAGAGCAAGAGAAGATATTAAGAAATAAGCTGACAAAAGTTTGAACTAGGGCAGGCCAAATAGCTCAGCAGATTAAAGAGCCTGCAAGCAGGCACAGGGGCAGGGGATTTGATCCCCTGACCTGCCATGCCATGCTAGCCCTGACCCCAGGCTGCCCCAAGATGGCAATTGAGACTGGGTATTGTGGCACACGCCTGTAATCTCAGCTCTTGGGAGGCTGTACACGGGCTGATCACTAAGAGTCTGATCTAGTACTGAGACTCTAAACACACTGTAGACCCTTTCGTAAAATACAAAAAAAAGGTTGAATTTATAACTTATTTTTTGTATCTTAGAAAATATTTGTTAACTTATTTTTTTATATTCAGGTGTGCTGTAGAATTAGAAGAAAATCTAAGTAGTTCTCTGTACTATAGCATCTAATTTTTTATCCACAAAGATTCTCATTTTATGGTAATATAGTTGTGTTCTATTATATTTTTTATTTTTCTTTTGTTTTTACACAACAAATGATTATAATTGATCTCTATTTTATAAGACAATAGCTTTGTAGTAGTCTAGGAGTCCGCAGTCTATAGATTTAGATCCAAATATCTGGGCTCTTCCCTGTATCAGCCAACATAACTGCCTTTGAAAATAAATAATAGCACATTTAGGAGAATAATTCAGGCTACATAATCAAAGTATCCATTCTCCAGTATCAAATTTGCATCTATTCTGGCTAGGTAACTAAAAACATTCATTCAGGAACAGAATGGCAAAAGCAGTAAGAAAGCTGTTGTAATTAAATCAGAAATGCTTCCAGTAAAAGAGTCAAAATGATTCTCATATTTGTTTCTTGTTCCAGTGTTAAAATGTGGCTTCAATATCTAGAGCTATGGATACACAGCTTTTGTGAAAGAGTGGTGTTGCCATCTGAAGCTCTAGACAGTAATTCCTGAAAAGGTATGAGTAGACTTTGTAGAAATAGCTAAAGAAACTGATAAAATTCTCTAACATTTAATTTTACTGTTTTTTTATACTGCCTGGTTTCAAATTGAAAGGGATAGATCAGTCTTGAGACTAATTTAAAGGGGTTAATGAAATTCTAGCTTGTGAACAGTCTATAAAATTTTATTAACAACTTTTTATTAATTGTTACAGATCCTTTCTTATTTAAGATAATTACTACAAGTAAAAGGTACTAATTCTGATTTGGTGGAAAAATAAAGAAATAATCCTGTATGTATAAATTGAGTCAAGGGAATGATAGATTGAATGATTTTTTTCTAACATCTATTTCAGAGACTTTATATTCATAGCATAAACCAAGTGCTCGTTAGGATCTATCAGCATGTGTTGAAACAAAAAGAGATGGTTTCTGTCATCCATAACAGATTTTTCTCTCTTGATCTCATTCTTTCAAATGCACATTTTCCTATATTTAAATAAAACTCTGATTTCATTTCTATTTAAATGTGTTTCTGCATTATCCACCTGCTGTCTTGCTCTTTTAAGTCATTCACCTCCTGTCACACAGGCCCCTTAGGAATATTTTGGGAAGCAGTATTTAAGCTTACTTATTTTGCACTCCCTTCACTTTACTACCTTTAATTCTCACGACTCACAACTTTACTCTGTGAAGAAGAAAATAATATAGACCACAGTTCTCAAATCTGACTCATTTGTACATCATCCCCCCACATAACCCATATTTACTCTGACACAGCTTGTACTTATTCCAAACAAAATGTTTCTGTCCTCTTCTTGCTTTTTTCATGCAAGACAGAGGACAGAGTTTCCTGAAAGAACAACTTCTTGCTAATTCAACAGAGATCATTGCTGACCCAATGGAATGAAGTATTTAATCAACTTCATCCAGTTTCTGAGTGAGTGACTTTTATTTTGGAGTTGTGACTGTGGACAAACACCCTGTGCTCCAAATAGGATAGATAAGATTAACATCATTATTAGTCACATATTCTCACTAGCTGTGGGAGGAGGACAGTGTCTACCACACAGACCTGTGTTTAAGAACAGATTGAAGAAATATGGACTGTAGGAGGCAAGTGTTATAATAATTAGAAGGTTTTGTAACTTCCTGAAGGATGTACTTGGTTTGTTTGAACAATTGTCTAAACTTTCAAGAAATGCAGCATATTACTCAGAGATACCAGAAACTGGTGTGTCTTAGATAGTGCAGTTATTTGACTAAGAAACCTTACTTGAGGCAACATAGCTAACAGCAGAATTCATAGTAAGATCATATGAGGGCTTCCCAGTTTTTTTCAGGTGTCAGAGCAACACAATATTGAACCACATCTTGGTGCCTTTATGTCTTGACAAGAGCCTAAACTTTGGGGATTTTTAGGGAGTAGAAAAATCCTTTTCACTGAAACCAAAGTGCAACTTTGATGAAGGGAGAGTCAGATATTGAGGTGGTAGTAAAGGCTGTAAACATCAATGGTGAAAAGCTTGATAGACAATAAAAACATTAAATAAACTATGCAGCATTGTCATAGGACAGACATTCCCATGTGTCATGAATTGGCTGCTATCAACAATACCTGAACCACTGAAGAGTGTTTTATTAATGCCTTGTATTTATGGCTGTCATTTATATAAAAACATCTGCAAGCTTGATTTATATTGTGGACTTCCATGACTAAGGACATTCACAGATTTCATCTTTAAAAAGTTAGACATTTTAAGCAATGCCGCAAGAGTTTATCAAAGGGTAAAGCTGTGGCCTTGTGCTTATTGGACCTCTAGTGCTAAGGTGAATGGAAGAAATACAGTTAAAGGCTTTGGTTTTGGGTCTAGTTCTTCATAAGGTATATACTAGATGAGACATGAAATGAAAATTTACCATTAGCTATCCCCTATATGATGGCAATGATATCAAGAAAGTACATGAACTTCTATTGTTTTCTTAGCTAGAACTAAGTGTTCTCCAGATTCTTAAGGAGGGGGAGAGTAAACATCTCTATTAGCACTATGGAATCTGGCAAAGGACTGAGAACAGGGGAGATTATAAGCTTTCTCAGGTATAATATGCCAGATGGCTTAGATTTTATTTCTTCATATAGGAAGTGGGGAATAGTAATCCTGTCAAAATTTTAGGGTACTCTTTTTATAGAAGAAAATATAATGGTCATCTGAGTACAGAGGTCATATTTTCAGTGTATCTGAGATCCTCTACTTCCAAAAATAAATCAACTGGATGCCATCAATGTGTACCTTTTTATTCAGGATTTTTCAGAGTGTCAAAGCAAGCATACACACACACAGACACACACACACACACTCACACACACACCCTGTTACATATTTAGACACAAATTTGTTATAAGATTGACTCAGGCAATTATAGAGTTTAAAAAGTCGAATTTTTCAGAAAGTTAGTTTTAAGTGGTCTTGGAGCCATGTGGGATGTGGGTTCCAGCTAATTAAAAAACAAAGAAAACAGCTTTGTTTTTTCCTTAGTTTTTTTTAGTCATTAGCTGTAGGTAGAACCTCCACAAACTTGCTGTTTCAAACTTTAGCACAAAAGAAGGTATCATCCTCTGAGTTTGCTGATAAACTCTGTCCAAGTGTAGTACATGGGTGAGGGTGGAGAACAACTCAATATCTCAGCAAACTAAACAGAAAGCATCCTTGTAATTAGTAAACATGAACCTACTTCCTCTGAAATATATAAACCTATCCCATTTGTATTGTAAAGAAACAATGACTTCCAAGGAAGGGAAGGAAATTACTTCAGAGACCTAGTTAATTATATAACTGTAATCTGAGCCCTCATTTAGTGCATCTGGCATTTTGCCACTTGTCCACATTCATGATTACAGAAATATTCTCACAATCTGTTCTTGAAAAATCTATTATTTTCCACAAGCTCTTCCTATATATAATGGCCTACATGTCTTCCCTGAAATACTTAATCAAAGATATGGAGAACTGAAGCATATCACCAGTTTCTTTTGGTGTTATGAACCTAGTAGTGCTAGCTTCTTGCTTTTCAGTAGCATGAAATGATATGTCATCTGAAATTTGGTGGCAGAGGAAGCCCAGTGATGAAATTTGAAGTTCTGTGTCTAAAGGCCTGAAAATCTAGGTATAAATGAGGAAGGAAAGTAAAATTTAAATCACACTTTCAGGAAGAGTATGTTAAATATTTTTTTCACTCTTTTTGTTCAGTTTAGGTCAATGTTTTATGGCCCTTATTCAATGTATTCGACAATTTCTCATTTAATTTTGTGGATTCTTTTGTACTACTAAGTCCTGAATAATATGCCAAATTGATTTTCTTCACAAAAAAATGTGCTACATATGTCAGAGAGAAGTGCTTAATGTTAGTGCACATTGTATGTTGCAAAGTTGCTGAATCATCCCATGGCATCCAAGTATTAATCCCCTTTAGACAAGCTAATCTGTGACTAAACAAGTGTTGAAATAAGCACTGAATGGAACATATTGCCAACTTTAATAACAAAATATAGGAGCTGCTAAATAGATAGATTAGCAACTTTGATAACAATAATTACCAGCTATGGAGGCCTTATTCTATGTAACTACAATTTTAAAACCTAGCAGTCTACTGTGAAGTGCTACTGACTATGAGTTGAAGAATATGCAATTGCACTGCTAAGAGAAGAACAAGTTGAGGAATGCCGTGTTTGAGAAAATAACATCCCATGAGTATCTAAGAAGAATATATATTATGATATGGGATAGAACCCTCTGTTGACATCTACTAATTCCTTTTGTTCAGAGGATTTGTTCAGTTCTGCTATGTCTTTGTTGAATTTTTTGTCTAGATGATCTATGTATTTGTGACTTTGACATGTTGAGGTAACCTATTCCTATTGTGTTAGTGCTTGTTTGATTATTTCATGATCTTTAACATTTGTTTTATATAGTTGGGTGCACTGGTTCTAGGTGCATATTTGTCATATAGTGACCTTCTTTGTCTCTTTTGATCAGTCTTAGCTTGAATTCCTTTTGTCTTCAAATAGAATAGGCATGCATGAACTTTTTCTGAGGTCCTTTCATGTGAAACACATTTTTTGATCTTTTAACTTTCAGTCTATCAATTCATATTTTGGTTAAATGTGATTCTTGTATGCAGCACATTGCTGGATATTGTTTCTTGATACATTCTTCCTGTCTCTATTGATTCTTAAATTGAGATGATTTATGTTAATGGCTAAAACACACACACACACACACACACACATATATATATATAGACTTAAACTTATCATTCATTTTTCTATTATACTGGTGGATTATTTCTTTTTTTCATTTCTTTTTATTTTATTAAAATACAAATGTCAATCAGACAGTTTCAAGACATCTTAACCATACACATTCGATGAATTAATGCATTGCAAACTGTTTTCATAATGTTTTGGTATTGTACAAGATACACACATGATATTATATTTACAGATGTTATTTTAGCAGATATCTCTTATCAGTGAATTAAGAGTGTAGTTGCTTACTTATCTTATTTTTTTATTTTTTTTATTTCATTTCATTGAAGTACAAATGTCACTCAGACAGTTTCAAGACACCTTAACAATACAGATTCGATAAATTAATACATTGCAAACTATTTTCATAACGTTTTGGTATTGTACAAGGTGCATTTCTATTGGCACTTTGCAATTGCAGTCTTCTTTATTTCTTTCTAAAATATTCTTCATACAATAGAGTGCTACTCACCCATAAATAGCTAAATCAGTAGTCCTTGCGACTACACTCTTAAATGAAATAAATTGGATAAACATGTATAAATATCTCTGATATATGAAAATGAAAGTTTAAATAAGAATATATATATATATATATGACAGATGTGAGTTAGGAAGAAATTGTTTAAAAGTAAAGGAGTACAAGGGGGAAAAGGGAAAGGGAAAGAAAAAAAGAGAAAGCAAGGATAAATACAAAGGTTTGTAAATAAATATGGAGGAGAAGAGGGGTGGATGAGAGGGAAGGACAATGATGAATGCTACCAATAAACTTAACAAAAAAGAAAAAATTGAAACCAAAGCATTTTTGAGGGTTTCTGTTTTATTTATTTCATTAATTGCCTATATCCTGGCTTTTTTCTTTCCTGTCTGATGCGCTTCAGCCACACTGGCTATATTTCAAGAGGTATCCCATGTACTTGGCTGTTGCTTTTACATATTGTTCTCCAGAGAGCCTCAAATCAATATAGTCAGTATCTGTAGAAATCTCCCAAGACAATAGGACTAGATAAGGTTTAAGGACACCTCATTTAACTGAAATTTGAATCAATCACTTTATAGAGCTGCAGTAAACCTTCTCAATTATATCCTGAAATTGGGAATTAAAAAAAATAAAAATACTTCATTCAATTGTTTATTTATTTCATAAAGAGTTTCAGTACATAGGTAAGACTCATAGTAATCCTTCTGTCTCAGCCACTCCAGTGCTGGTATTACAGACATGCAATACCACACTTGGTTTCATTGGCCAGCATGGCATGTCTGGGATTTTGGAGCCTGCACAGCATGTGGTACCACAGATCAAACCTGGGTGCTTATCCTACCAAGCCAGGCACTTAGACTGCCAAGTTCTCTCCCCAGCCCCTGAAATTGGGAATTTTGCTGCTGTGAATTCATAGGTTGTAGCAGCAGAGATTGTTTTAATTTTATGTGGTTCTGGGGATCAAATCCAGTTACTGTACCTGTGAACTATATCCCAGCACTATTTATAGAGACAGCATTGCAACAAATTGGCCAGGTAGCACCTGCACTTGCAATTCTTCTGCTTCAACATCCTCATGTGTTGGGGTTATTATAAATATGCACTATCATGGGATTACAGCAGCAGAGACATTTAAAGATACCAGTGATCTGTATTTCTGTGAATTGTCGACTTTGTTATAATACCTAAAGGCTACTTTATTTCCTTTGTGTTATATACAAATTTTTCTTAAAATGTTTGGACATGTAGACATATGAAGTCAGTTTTCAGTTTCTTTTACTATCTAGTCACCCATAGCAGAGCCCTTCTAGTTGTCTTGGGGAAAATATTTGAGCACATTGGTTTAACTCACAGCCAACCTCCTTCTATATTTCTGCTTCCTCCTTCAGTGCCTTCTTCCTGGATATTTTTATAGAGCCTGAGTCAATGCTTTAAAATTTAGGGTCCACATTCAGTAAAAGTTATAAGGTCCATGACTCAAGTGGTAGATAACAGGCTTCCTGACCACAGGATTAACTCTTTAGTGTGGTGGTAAATATCAAAACCACATGAATTTTTGTATTAGTCAAATAATTAACTCCTTTAGCACTTATGGAGTGACTGATAGTAAATGCTTATCTTTAATCATCAACATATAGATTATGGACTACCATAAATATATCACTTGATATTTGAGGGGTCATCACTGATAGGTCAGGATTCAAAGTTTCCCAGGCACCTTGCCACAACCACTTTCCTTTTTGGTTTCCCAGACACCCTGCCCACAAACTCTCTCTATCTTGGCCCTACACAGAGCCAAACTCAACACTGCAGAGCAGGTCCACTTGACTTTGACCTAGGCAAGCAACTATGAAACTCTCCTTTGTTAACATTGAAAGTCTCCCACAGACCAGGTAGCCGTGCCAAGATTAGCTCTCCCTCAGCTGTTCCAGCCAATGATCACCCTCCCTAAAGATCCTATGAAGTCTTATGTCCCCTTTACTTGCTGCTGTCTTTGTCTGCTAGATAGCTAATCTGTTTGTTGCCCTCACTAAATCTGCTGCTCACATCAGAATGCCTGGTCTGATTGATTGCATGGTTTTGTACCTAATAATCAGTGTCTGCAGAATAGCAACAATAATAGAAACCCAGAGATAGGTAAGGATATCACCTTGTTTGACCAATAATAGCTCTTTTTAGGTAACTGGGACACCATGGTTATTGTCACCAAGAGACTTTGTCAGAATTATTACAAGGATACACAATCACAAATCATTGTATATAGAGATCTCTTGCCTGTTCTGTTAAGAGTTTGGAATCAATTCAATCTTAGGCTGAACACTATAATACATCATACTTTGTTTAGTCAACTAAGTATAATTTTCCTCTGGGGACAAGGACATTTTAGTGTAGAAAAGGGCTGCAATATCATCAGAAATAAGAGTGTGCTGATGAGGTCAAACTAAAAGTCCACCAGAAATTGGCGGTTTCACTGTAATTGGCCTTTACCATTTCATGTAGTCAGTTAGTGAGTAAAAAGCAGGTGACACTGAAAAAGTGTACTTTATCAATTTTGTTTGTGATGATAATTGTATCAGTTTTCTTTTCTATTCATTGCTGTGGTGAAGGAGGACTTCCTGGTCTAGGGTTTCAGGGACTGCCAAACTCATGGTATCTGAGGCCGGGCAGCAGTATATTAATAATTTACTCACAGTCTCAGAGAAGAGGTCCTGGCATAGTAAGCATAGGTATAGTAGGAATTACTATTGGAAGTAGAGTCCACAAAGAGAGGTTCCCAGAGGCAGGATTTATAATGTTAAGTGTGCGAGGTGATCTCTAGTCCCTGGAAGAAAATATAATTAACTTACTTGAATAGCACTGTAGATTGGCTGCAAAATGAAACTGATTACAAAGGGATAAGCAAAAATGGCTGTCTTGTTGTCCATTTGAGAAGGCACCTTATTTGACTGGAAGGCTTTACTTTTGGTAGCTGACTAGGGAGAGAAACATACAATTAGCCTCCTTGAGATTGTTTGCATTTCAGCAGATGTACAGGTTACATATAACATTGGGTCTTAATTTCAGTTCCTGTACACAGGGAAAAATCATTCTAAGTGAACAATAAAATCAGAAAAGCAGAGAGGATTCTTTTGATATAAAGTTGACTTGGTGGGCAGTTGATCGCCCAAGTTTAACAGTGCTCTATTAATTGAATTTTATTTCTCTCATTCAGGCATGAATTAGGATTCACAATGGAATTGGACACAACTATGTTTTTAAATTTCAATTGTGAGATGTTAAATTAAATGGGCTTGAAAGTATAGCATTCAGTTCCAAAATTGAAATTGAGAGTTTAGCACTTAGTCTAATGGAAATATTGAATCAGATGAATTGATCTTTGAAATCAAGTTTTAGTGCTTATTTATTTGGTTGTCTCTCTTTTGAAATTTATTCTTTGTGGCATCATGTCCACTTCTATAAAAAAAAGCTTATAGCTGTTGTGATTAGCCGTACTTCCCTCTCATTATCTCATTAAATTTTGCAGTTCCATATCTTTTGTTCTCTAGACAAATTTCTGGGCCTCTAGAGGTGACAACTCATTAAATTTAAGAAGCAGCTTTGGCTAATGTCCTGCTGGGAGAAGAAAATACAGCCGCTGACTCTCCCCAGAGGAAAGATAACATTTGAGTGATATTCTGCTGTAAAGTTTTCCTAGCTTTGCTAATCAGATGAGGAAGGAAAGCTACTCATTGGCTAAGTGTCTAGGCTACATTTTCAAGATATTAAAATTCTGATCTGATTATATGATACCCCTTATTATCTAGACAAGCTACTTACTCCTTTCTACATTTCAGTTATTATATAGGCAAACTGAGAGAAACGATTGTTGCCACTTATTTAACATTGAATCTTCATATATCTTTTATAATTTCTTTTAGTCTTCCATTTGAATAGGTAGTTGCCTGTGATACTAGTCTTTTCATATATTGACAAATGTGGTAATATATCTATTTTCAGTAGCCAATAATTAAAATTACATAACTGATATTTATTATGTCCTTATCAATTATGTGCTGAAAACACATTTAAATATTTAGTAAAAATGTTAATATGATTACAATAACTGATGAAGACATCTTCTGAATAATCTAGATTCACTTCCTTTTTTACAAGGAAGTGAAAAATAATAATATTCACTTTTATAAAGTGTGATAGCAATTTCACAAACTCTGAAGGCTGTTGAGATGATAAAAAGAAGCAATATGGACAAAGACAGTCTCAGTCACATAGTATATACTCAATTAACGGTACCCATAATTTTATTTTACTTATTAATATTTTTATTTTTTGTTTTTATATTTTTTATAAATTCTAGACAGTAGACCTCTGTCTGATTGCTTATTAGTTAGGATTTTTTCAAAGTTTGTGGGTTGTCTTTTCACTCTGTTGACAATTTCTTTTGACATGCAGAAGTTCTTTAGGAAAAGTTGATCCCATTTGTTGATTCTTTCAAGAGCTTCCCGTGCGAATATATGTTTGTTCATGAACTCTTTACCTACC
>PVKA01051489.1:0-12180 GCA_004027165.1 Ctenomys sociabilis
GACTCAATTGATTTTACTTGTTGTACATTTCCTTTTGTATTTCTGTTTTTCGTTTGTTATACTAGGGAGACTATACGATATTTACATATGTGTGTCTGGTTTATTTCACTTATGAGTATATGTTCAAGTGGCATCCACTTCAGTATAAATGCTTCAAACTTATCATTCTTCATAGCTGAGTAATACTCCATTATATAGAGTATTATGGCTTTCTACTTCACATTAGCTCCACCATCCATGTTGAACTAATTTTTGTGTTTTTGTGATGCGTGGAATGCATGTCTGTGTTTATGTCTTTGTTTTCTGCCTATGCACATTCACTTCTAACACCATTCTTTCTCTATTGGGACTAGAACTTATCCCATCATATTGTCTCTTTTTCATTAGTACATGTTCTTGATATGCGATAATTACATTCACCCTGGGGAGCTGGTGTGTTTGCATATCGCACACCTTTACGTCCTCGTTCCCACCCTCTTTTCTCTCCCCAACCTCAGATGCCTTTGGCCACCTCCACCAAGTCTCTCCCCTCTCCCTCGGGACATCTCTGCTGCCATCTGCTAATAGTTGGATTCCTATCATTTATCTTTTATTTTCCTCTTTAAATTATTTATATTTGGGGATTTTCATATAAGAGAAACTATGAGATATTTATTTATTTTCAGTGTATTTGGTTGGTACAGGGTCTCACTACGCAGCTCGAACTCATAGTGATCCTCCTGTTTTCAGCCTCTCCCATAGGATTACAGGCATGTGCCACCACACCCAGACTTGGCGGCTAGCTCAGGGTGCCCCGGGGGTGGGGCTGGCTTGGCATTTGGCTCCAGGGATCAGACAGCAGTCCCTGCACTTGCTTAAGCAGGCGCTTAGTCCACTGAGCTATCTGGGCAGCGCACTATGAGATGTTTAACCCTCTGTGTCTGATTTATTTATCACAGCGGTCTCAAGGTTCCTTCATTTTCCTGCAGATGACACGAATCCATTCCTCGTCACAGCAGGTTGCTCCCTTTTGCATAAAGGCCACATTTTCTTCTTTATCTGTTCATCTGTTGATGGGCACACAGGCTACTTCCAAGAACTCGCTGTTTTTTGTTGTGTTGCTATAGACATTGATATGCACGGATCACTACAGTATAATGTGACACTTTCTGTGAGGTGTCCTAGCGATGTAGCTAGGTCAAATGCAATTTCTAGTTTTAGTTTTTTTCTTTCTTTCTTTTTCTTTTTCTTTTCTTTTTTTTTTTGTGGCTGGCTTAGCCTACCCTAGGGGCAGGGCTGGCATGGCTGGCATGGCATGTGGTGCCCAGAATCGAACTGTGGTCGGTGCATACTTGCCTAAGCATGCTCTTTAGACTGCTGAGCTATCTTGCCAGTCCCTCTAGTTTTAGTGTCTGAAGAGCTCTCCATCCTGATTTCCACTATGTTTGGCTTAGTGTATATTTTCATGCTTCTCCGACTGGCTTTTTTTTTGTATTTAGGACAGGGTCTACAGGGTCTCACTGCATAGACTGGACTCATAGCGATCCTCCTGTTTGCAGCCTCCCAAGTTCTGCGATTGCAGGCATGTTTCATTATGCCCAGTCTCAATCACCGTCTCAGCATGCCCCAGGGGCGGGGCCAGTACGGCGTGCCGCAGATCATACCCTGGCCGCTGCTCAGACTGACTTCTAGCTGTGTCTTTCCTGGGTTGTCCAGCTGCAGCTGGCAGAGCGCAGGACAGCTCAGCTGCTGTCTCCTAATGGTCAGATTCTTTGGAGAACCTGGACTAATCCTAGGTTCTTCCCTGAATGTAACAGAAACGAAAAGAACTTTAGAACATGCTATATCTTATAACACATGGATGCCCAGGCCTGCCTAAGTTAAGACACAATGAGGCATCAGATGTTTGCACCTGTACCTACAATCCTTGATGCAGATGCAGATTGCTATAGTTGTCATCAGTAGTGTGACTTGAAAGCACAATAGGCCCAGCACTCAGTGTTTGTTTTCTTGTGCAGCCATGAAAAATAATAAAATAATAAAATGATAAAAATAATAAAAATGATAAAGCCTTGTTTTCAAGGGCCAGCCAAATAGCTCAGTAGATTCTTGCTCCTGCAAGCAGGTGCAGGGGCTGGGGCTTCAGTCTCCCAGAGTGCTGTGCCAGCGCAGCCCCCGGCAATTGAGACTGGGCGCGGGTGGCGCACGCCTGTAAGACCAGCTCTTGGGAGGCTGTGAACTGGTGCATCACTGCAAGTCAGAGCTAGTAGTGAGACCCTGAACACCCTGCAGATCCTTCCCTAAAGTACAAAAAAAAAAAAAAAAAAAGATTCCATTACAAATAAAAATGTAACTTCTCTTGTGTAGGGATTCATTGGTCTCTTGATGTCCCTGGAGGAAAACAGGAAGAAGATTTAGAAAATAAAGACAAGAGGTAATAGCTGAGGTCAGGTGGGGGGCTAAGCCTGATTGGCAAATGACCTGAACAACAGGGGCATTTATTCCTACCTTCCCAAAATTATAAGATGCAAGGTTGCCTAGCAACTAAGAGGATGTTTCTCTCAAGACTGAGGTAGCCTGACTGCACTAGGCAGCCAGGCCTCATCCCGCCCTTCCACATGTGATCCATTTCCAACACTCATTTTTTTTGTATTTTAGGGAAGGGCCTACAGGGTGTTCAGGGTCTCACTACTAGCTCCGATTCATAGTGATCCACCTGCTTACAGCCTCCCAAGAGCTGGGATTACAGGCACGTGCCACCATGCCCATTCTCAATTGCCATCTCAGCAGGGCTAGCACGGCAGGCCCAAGGACTGAACCCCTGGCCCCTTGCACCTGCTTGCAGGTGCTTTAATCTGCTGAGCTATTTGACCGGCCCTAACACTCTTCATCTTAACTAAAGTGTACATTTCTAGAAAATTCAGCATATATTAAAACTGGAAGGAAATTTTTAATTTACATGAAGCCAGAACTCTGGGAGGCAGGAGGAGTGCAAGTTTAGGCCCAGTGTCAGGAAACAGTGTTTTAAAATAAAAATTAAAAAGGGTTGTGGATGAAGTTCATGCGAATGTTTTAGGTTCAAGTCCCGGTAAAACACACACACACACACACACACACACACAGAGGATTCGGAGCTCACATCTTTATAAGCAGTATTTTTACTGATATGGAATATGTAGAGACATCAAAAGTTGTGAGGGGCTCAGAATAATTCTTTGGTGTAGGCAGTCTGTCTCGGGCCTCTGTCGATTAAATCTCAGTAGCACGTCTAATCATTGTGATATTTAAAGATGATGCTTCATGGAGACCCAAATGCCTCTAGCAAAGTTTTACCTGCTTTGTGAAGCCATGTGTTATTGCTGTTGTTGACTTATTTTACCTAATTAGTTACTGACTTGTTTGTTACTGTCTCCTAGTTCAGGTTGCCCTTCAACTCACTATGTAGCCCAAGCTGGCCTAGAACTCATGAAGATCCTCTTGCCTCAGCCTCTCTAGTGCTAGCATTACCATGCCTGGCCTGAGAAACCAGAGCTTTAAAAAGAAGCATTCTTATGATTATTATTATTATTAAGATTTTACTAAATCAGGGTAGGGGAACACAAAACTTCCCAAACAGGATCACAGAGACTGAACCACTTGTCCCAAGCTGTCACAGTGGCATGTGAGTGAGGGGCAGAAGCTCCAGGTCCTAGCTCTTGGCCCGGGCCTACCCGGCTCACTGTGAATCTCAGGCTCGAGGGAACAACAGGGAAATTCCTGGAATTTCAGCTCCCGCCTTCACCTCTGTCCCCTGGAAATGCCTGCCTTCTGGCTCGGGGACCTCCGGCTGGCCAGGCGCCTGGCTGCCGCTGTGGCCTCCCAAAGCCCTATGTACCCATGGAGCCGGCCAGCACTGCTCTGCAAGGTTCTGGAAGCGAAGGCAGCTGTTTCTTCAGATTTGGCCGGGCAGTCGCCTTGGGAGCAGTGGTGGTGGTGGGGGCCTCACTGAGACTTTCTCTTCTGTGTTTTAACCAAGGTTAGCTTCCCTCTCCGCTGCAGCCCAGTACCTGCTCCAGCTGTGCACCATTCTCCAGCACGGCCTGCTCCTTCCTTTCCAGCCTGGAGCTGGATGCCCAGGGAGAACCTCATATTCCCAGTCCTGGGTCACAGGGTGGTGGTGTGGCACGCGCCATCTTCTGAAACCCTTCATTTTGCTGAGTGGTAAGTGAGGATACCCCTTGGAAGATCTCTATGACAACAAATACCTTCATTTCACAACAAATCAGGAGGTGTCAATGATGCACCCTGAGACGATTTTAAGCAAATGTACATCAGACACACACAAGCCTCTTCAAGGCTGAGGCAGGAGGATTGCAAGCTGGATCCCAGCCTGTGCAACTTAGCAATTTAGTGAGAACCCTTCTCAAACTATAAAATTAAAATAGGGAGAGGGCTGGTGAGATAGCTCAGCAGACTAAGCTCCTGCTTTGGCAAGCACAGGGACCAGTCCAGCAGGTTGCACTGGCCCCATCCCTGAGGCACACTGAGCCAGCAAACTAGTCTGGATGTGGTGGCATAGGCCTATAATCCCAGCACTGGGGAGGCTGAAAACAGGAGGATCACTATGAGCTTGAGCTGCTAGTGAGACCCTGTACCAGATGCACAAAATGAAAAACAAACAAATAAATAAAACAGGGAGTTAGCTCAGTGTGAAGGCCTTGGGTTCTATCTCCAGCACTAAACATACATACACATACTTGCACACAGGCACTATTTCTCTCTCTCTCTCTCTCTCATTTTTTTTGTGGAACTGGGGATTGAACTCAGACCGTTGTGCTTGCCAGGGAAGCACTTATTCTACTGAGCCATCTCCCTGGCCTAGCACACTCTCAAAGACAAGAGAAAAGAAAGTAAAGGGAAAGAAAAGCAGGGTGGGGGTGTGGCTCAGTGAGAAGACCCTAGTTTCAACCCTCAGTACCACCCTCCAGAATATGCATTTTTCACATGCAGTTCAGATGCCTAACAACAGATTGTCCCCAATTGTTCCCTACTGTCCTTTATGACTGTGTTGTCATTCACTTTATTTACCCATATGCTGAATCACTCAGCACATTGTTACCATCTTGGCTAAAGAACTGTCTTTTAAATCAGTTAAAAATAAGGAAAAGACCCATTGTTCCATCCTTTATTCCATCTCTCCTTTCTCTGTGGACATCTCACTTTTGAGGAATTTAATGTTCCTTCTGTCTGAAAAAGTTCTTTTCACATTTCTTATAAGTATTCTGCTTGCCATAAATTCCTGCAGTTTCTATTTGTTTGAGAAAGACTTTATTTCTCCATCACTTGAAAAAGATAACCTCATCATTTATAGGGTTCTAGGTTGGTGTTTTTCTTTCAGTATTTAAGATACCTCACTCTACTATGTTTTTCTTTTATTTTTATCTTTGTCTTTTTGAGACAGGGTCTCACTGACCTTGAGCTCACTTTGTAGCCCGGGTTGACCTCAAACTCACAACGATCCTCCTGCCTCAGCCTCCAGAGCGTGGTCCACTCTGTTCTTGCTTACACGGTTTTGGATGAAAAATCTGATGTGATTTTATGGGAAGGTAATTGTTCCTTACCCCAGGCCTCTTTCCAGGGTTTTTCTTTGTTTTTGGTTTTCTTCAGTTTGAATGTGGTACTCCTGGGTGTGACTTTTACTCTTCTGATTTGACACCAACATCCCACATGAGTTGTCCTGTCTGGTGGCCTCTGTGCTTGGGCTCTAACCCTCTGTGCTCTTGCGGTCCTAACCAGGAAGCTCCCCTCACCCACCCCGCTCTCCCTTCCCATGCTAGGCTGCCCCCCTCCCCGCAACTGCATGATGGTCTTTTCCACTGACGTGGTCTCCACCCTCGCACATTTGGCTTCTTGTCACCTTCTCTGGTCTTTGAGGTCCATAGCAGGCCACGCCCAAGAGTAGTGTTCTCCTGGCCCAGGTGGAGCCTTCTCCCAGGTGCCTTTGGCTTCAGTGCTCTTCAACCCCGCTTGGCCTCCAGAACTCACCCAGCTGCGCCCCCACCGGGATTTCCCCACCTCCTGGGGGAATATCACCTGTTGTTTTGTTTTGACCCTCCCTGACAAGTGGCACCTGACTTCAGTCTGGTCCATTACCATGCTGTTAGTCTGATCACTTGATTGAAGAGGTGTCTGCCAACTTCTCCGCCATAGCCCTGCTGCTTTTTCTAACTAATTAGCGAGGATGGGTGAATGTCTCATTCCCCATCAAATTTTCCATTTATTCAATGATTTAGACTCATGTAAACCCCAGGTTTTCAATTCTGTTTATGTAGTGGATTATAATCTGTTTACTTTTGCTGCTTATTCTATTTCATTTTTGGTTTTGTTTTCAGTTTTCATTAGGACGTGCTGGCGGTACCTAATGATTATGTTTATTGTGCAGCATCGGTACATGCATGTTTTATTCCTTTCACTTCCGCTACCCTTTCCCATCCTCCCTTCATCACTTGGTGTCCTTATTCACAAAATATTTATCTTCTATTTTTGAGCTAAGACCTTACTAAGTCACAAAGCCTCAGACCAGTGATCCTCTTGCCACAGCCTCCCATAATTCTTTGATGACTTCCTTGCCTTCTACCATATTACGATGGTCTGGGCTCAACTTCTCAAACCATAACCTAAAAGGTTATTATACCTTTTGTTAGTACGTTTTTTTTTTTTTTGTTTGTTTTGTTTTTTTTTTTTTGTCTTTTTGAGTCAGGGTCTCACTATGCAGTTCAGGCTGGCCTTACGCTCACTTTGTAGCTCAGGCTGGTCTCGAACTCACAACAATCCTCCTGCCTCAGCCTCCCGAGTGCTGGGATTACAGGCCTGTGCCACCACGCCCGGCTTTGTTAGTACGTTTTAACGTATTTGGTACAGGGTCTCACTGTGCAGCCCAGACTCATAGCAACCCTCCTGCTCTCAGCCTCCCCAGCGCTGCGATTACAGGCGTGCAGCACCACGCCTGGGCTCAGTGGCTGGCTCAGTATGCCTGGGGGCGGGCCCGCGTGGCAAGTGGTGCTGGGAACTGAACCTGATGTGATGTACCCCACACCCAGCTTGTTGTTTATTTGGATGTTGATATGGCTCCAGATTTGTAGTGGGAGCCTTCAGGCAGGCTTCTGTATTCTTTGACATGTCCTCATCGTTCTTGGAGTGCTTTCTTATTTTCAGACACAATAAGATGTCCTGATTTCATCTTGTACTTTCCTGGTGCCAGAACTAGAAATAGCCATTTCTCTAAAGGAAAATCAGGGTCCAGTCACTTCGTGTGCTTGGTGCTGTGGGGGTGTCGTCGCTTCTGGGTGTCCTCAGGAGACAGAGCTGGGGAATATGTGCATGTACAGGTGAGTGTGTGTGTGCAATTCCATCTATCTCTCTATAGATGTAGGATTTGCTTGCTTATTTATTTGTTTTGATTGTTTGTTTTTTTCTGTTTTTGGTGGAACCAGGAATTGAACTCAGGTCCTTGAACTTGCCAGGGAAGTGCTTGTTTCACTGAGTCATCTCCTCGGCCCCCATTTGTTTGTTCTGAGACATGCCTTTGTCTCAAAGACATGTGGTCCAGGCTGGCCTTGAACTTACTATGCAGCGCAAGATGGCCTTGAAATTGTGATCTTCTGTCTCAGCTTTATGTCTAATTGTTTACTGGTACAGAAAACACGTAATATAAAATTCACTATTTATGTACTCATGAGTCAGAGCCTTGCTATGTTGCCCTGGCTTGCCTTAAACCGTAGGGCTCAAGTGATCCTCCTGCATCAGCCTCTTAAGCAGCTGGGACTACAGGCATCCACCACCACACATGGCAAGTTCACCCTTTTTTTTTTCTTCTTTCTTTTAATACAGGGGATTAAACCCAGAGTCTTTACACTGAAGCTCTAGCCCTTTTTATTTTGAGATAGGAGCTCACTGAGCTACTAAATTGGGCTCAAACTTTTTTTCTGAGGCAGGATTTTGCTATGTATTCCAGGCTGGCCTTGAACCCGTGGAAATCCTTCTGCCTCAGCCTCCTGAGTGCTGGGATTACTGGCATGTGCCACCACCTCCAACGTGGGCTCAAACTTTTGATCCTCCTGCCTCAGCTTCCCAGAGTGCTGTGGGATTACAAGTGTGCATCACTGTGCCCATCTTAACTCACCATTTAAAATACACAGTTCAGTAGCTTTAAGGATATTTGCAATGTTGTGAGACCATTGTCACTAATCTAATTCTAAAATAAATAGTATAGCTATTTCTTGACTTCATGGAGGTAGCCCCAATAAAAGTCCATCATTGGGCTGGCAAGATAGCTCAGCGGTCTAAAGCGCCTCTCGGGGACCGCGGTTCGAGCCCCAGCACCACATGCCATGCCAGCCCCTCCCCCCCAGGAGGGCTGAGCTGACCCCCACCCCACCCCACAAAAAAAGAATCCGTGATGTGTAGCGAGACACTGTAATAAATAAATGTATTTTTTAAAAAATCCATCATCAACTGGAAATATTCTAAGTTGGAAATGCACTTACTACATTTTTTTTTTTGTCTTTTTGAGACAGGGTCTCACTGTGCAGTTCAGGCTGGCCTTAAGCTCACTTTGTAGCTCAGGCTGGTCTCGAACTCACAACAATCCTCCTGCCTCAGCCTCCCTAGTGCTGGGATTACAGGCCTGCGCCACCATGCCCGGCTCACTTACTACATGTAACCTAGCAACCACAGCAGTTAGCAGCACTGCCCACTGTAGCGTGTGGGTTGTTTCCCCTCATGATGGCCCCTGCCAGTGTCATGAAGGAGTATTCAATTGAATATTTCTAATCCGGAAAAGATCAAAATTCTAAGTACCACTTCTGCTGGATGCACACTGCTTTCACATGACCTGAAAGTAAAATAAAAGCATAAGTTGCACCATTGTACCTTGAAGACTCTTTGTATCAAAGCTATGTGTTCACATCTATGCTTCCAATCCAAATCCATCGGGATTTAGTCTAGTTTATTTCCTTTCTATATTTGTTCCTCCCTTTTCTAGTAGCAAGGAATCAGCTGGACTGGGATATAGCTCAGTGGCACAAGCACCTGCCTGGCAAGTGCAAGGTACCTGAGTTTGATTCCAAAAACAAAGAAGCCCAAGAAATCGGCTGGGCAAGACGACACACACCTGTGAGCTCAGAGGCCAGCATAGGGAGATCACAAGTTTGAGCTCAGCCTGGGCAATTTAGCAATAGAGCAAGGCCCTCTCTCAAAATGGAATGAATCAAAACAAAACCAAAAACCAAACAAGAAAAAAAAAATTTTTTTTTCTTTTTTTTTTTTTTCTTTTTTCTGTTTTTGTCTGTAGCTGTTTGACTCTGTGAGCCCTCCTGGATGTAAGCAGTCAACCCACCTCTGCCACCAGCCCCTCCTCCACACAGATACTTTCTCACCCTGCTTCGTTTCTCACTGCCCACTCAGCTGCACTCCAAGCAGAAGCCCCTAGACCGGCGATGGCGAACCTTTCAGATCTTTCAGTGACAACAAACGGCCCACAGTGGCACACGTGCCACAGCCTCGCCATTCCTACGCCTCCACCCTGCTTAGGCTGCCACGCCCACGTTAGGTACAGCCAAATCTATCTGCCACGGCCTCCCTCAAGCCCAGCCAGCTGGAGAAGCCCACCGTGCTCTGCCTCAGTAATAACTCTAGAGCAGAACTGATCAGTAGAGGAGAAGGCAGGAGGAAGAACAGCATCGGGAACTTAAAAGGGGCACTACTGAGGCCTGAATCACAAACACACTTCCACTGCTGCCCCTGCTCTTACAGTGCTGCTTTGAGCCAAAACCAACCCAGTCTGTGCCCTGCTCGTTTTTTGAGTTGCGTATTCCAGGGAGGATCTACCTCTCTTCACCTTCAGAGGGGAGGAGGGGCCTTGGACTTGCAGTTCACCAAGATCTGCTGGTTCTGCGCCTTCAGTCTCCTTGAATAGCCTAGGCTGGAGCGGGGAGGGGGAGATGCACCCATTGGGCACCACCTTCCCCAAGCAAAAAGGTTGAACCCAGACCCAAAGCCAGAAATAGTTGAATAAAAGAGCGAAGACAGAGGAAAATGTGGGTCTTTTAAAAATAATATTTTGAACAATTAACTCTCAGTGCAATTAACAAAAAAGATTACATAACGGCATTCACCAGCTCTACTGATAAGCAAGTCCTAATTTAGGTGAAAATTTAAGTGGAGCATAAAGCCTAAGTAGGCTAGAAAATTAAGTCTTGCAGCTTCGCAAAAATGGTGTTAGGAAATCTGTTTTGTAAATGCTTCTAGTTTGATGGGTTTGCTCTTATCCTTGATCTTTATAAAAATGATCTAACCTTTGGTAGTATAAATGAGTACAAACCTTTCCACAATTTGGCATTATGTACTGAAAGTTATAAAAATGTCCATACCCTTTAACCCAGTAAGCCTGCTCTTGGCAAAAATATACTGGACAAAAAAAAAAAAAAAAAAAAAATATATATATATATATATATATATATATATATACACATACATACTTGAATTTCAGCCCTAGCTATACTAGTGAAATGCTTAAAACAGCCTAAATAATAGCAAAAGGGACAAGTAAATAAGGATTAGTTTTTGCAGCCACTAAAAATTATAATTATGGAAACTGTGTAGTAACTTGGAAAGTAGCTTATGGGATAATGTTACTCGAAGCAAGCAGGATACACGTGTCCGTGTGTCATGCTTCAGCTATTCTAAATTTTGTGTTTCCAAGTGTGGATTCAAAAGGGGAGCTCATGGAAAAATCACAACCGTATGATTAGTTAGATAGCAAGGTTGCCGAGGTTCTATTTTATTTCTTTAAAAATTCATTCTACTGTTGTGATATTATTGTTTGTGCTATAAATAACAGTCAAGGCGGAGTAGTGAAAATCCAACTTGGTTTTAGCTGAATTAAAAGGATAGGAAATTTTATTTCCCCCAGGGATAGTTTGGTTAGACGCCAGGGTACCTGAAAAGGTGGATGGTGAGAATCACCCTCATCAACTTTGCTGCTCACAGGCTGAGGAGATAGCTTGGTAAAATAAGCACTTGCCTGGCAAGCACAGGGTCCTGAGTTCAATCCCCAGCACCACCAGAACAAAGCAAAACAAAAAAACGATTGCTGCTCACACTATCAACATTTATAATTTTCCAGGCATTGTATTAAGGTTTTTTTTTTTGCATGTGTTTTAATATTAGTGAAGACATCAAACTTTAAAGTCATATAGCTTTTAGGCCTGGGGATGTGGCTCCACGGTCCAGCATTTGCCTGGCATACGCAAGGTCCTGGGTTCAATTCCCAGCACTGCAAAACAAAAGACACCACCAACTACTTCACTGGCATCTCTTCTCAAGTATCTTACAGGGACCTTGAACTTTCTACATGGAGAACTTCGGATACCGCCACAGTCTTATCCATCTCAGTGAATGCCAACTTCAGCCTTCCCACTGCTCAATCCTGAATCCTAACAGTCACACTCCGACTCTAATGGGGCATCTTGCCAATTATGCTTCAAAATACGTTCAAATTTGGAACACTTTATCACCTCTACTGCTAGTGCCCTTGCCCAAACCACCCTGTCTTACTTGGAAAACTAATTGCTTCCTTGAGCTCCCCACTTCTCATTTTGAATCCTTCTCCAGCCTATTCTCAGCGGAGGGGAAGTATTCCAGGGTGTTCATTTAAAAACTAAATTAGGAGCCGAGGGTGGTGGTGTATACCTGTAATCTCAGTGGGAGGCTGAGGCAGGAAGACTGCAGCAAGTTTAAGGTCAACTTGGGCTATTTAGTGAGTTCAAGTCCAGCCTGAATGTCTGCATAACAGGGACCCTGTCTTAAACAAACAAACAAGCAAACCATGCCTAAATTAGACTAGAGATTTAGCTCAATGGTACCATAATCCCTCTAATCCCGCCTCAACACTGGAGATTGAACCTGGGGCATTTTACACTGAGTCCTTTTCAGATTTTTTTTTTTTTTTTTTAATTTTGAGACAGGGTCTCATTAAGTTGCCCTGGCCAGATTTGAATTTGTAATCCCCCTGCCTCTTCCCATATACCACCAAATTATAGCGTGTAATCTTAGCATGCATGAGACCCGTACTTCTATCTTCAGTACCAAAACCTTTAAATCAGATCATGTCTGTTCTGGGCTGAGAACCCTCCATGGGCTTCCCGTCATTCTCAGAATATA
>PVKA01051490.1:0-12169 GCA_004027165.1 Ctenomys sociabilis
TGCTATTTCCTATATGCTATATCTGGAGATATTAAAATATTTCAAGTTTTTATAACTAGAAAATATTTTACTTTTAGATTTCAAAGGTATATTTGCTAAGTATAAAATGCAAAGAGAATAGATTTTTTTTTCTTTCAGTTCTTTTAATTAGTCTAGTTTCTTACACACTTCGTCCTTTTTTATCTTTCTAATGTGGAATAAGATGTTATTTAATTTTGTTCTTCCATAGCTAATATTTTTATGTATATGCTTTAATCATTTTTTTCTTTATAATAAGTTTTGGGTAATTTCATTTTTGTGTATCTTGATATGATTTTATTTAAATTTCTTGTGCAAAAGGTTCATTTTTCTTGGAAATGTGGTATTTACATTAAACTAAATTCAGAAATTTTAAATCTTTAAATATTTATTGCCTGCTCCTTCCCACTTTGAGAATTCTAATTATATATTTTAAAAAACAGAGAGAGAAAGGAGCAGTTAATGCTTACAATTTTTGTTTTTACTCTGATATTTTTCCTGTCTTGAATTTCTTATTATTTTTTTTAAAAACAAAACTTGTACGTTTATATCTGGTAATCTGAAAAACTAATTTGCACATAGCATCATGTAATACAGCAACCATTGTTGGATTCCTATTAAATTGTTTAGTGAAATCTTGTATCATGTATGTTGCTGTTTTCCTCTATGACTACTTTTTATTCTTTAAAAATAATAATAATAATAAGTACAAATGAAAAAAGAATAGTAGGACAACAAGTCCACCAAGAGCCTAGGTCTCTGGAGACTCATATGGAGTGGAGAAGTCCTGTAACATTTGACTGCTCATATGTGGATATAAAAGAACTATGTGTGTTTTGTCTGCATCACAGTTGAAGCAAAACTGCTACATGCACTTAGACTTATAATCAATAAACAGAACTAGTTACCCATGTTCTCGTGCCAGAATACTTGCTATATGCATTTCACTGATGTGACACTTGGGGAATAGATGGAGATGTTGTAAGCCCTGTTCTAAAACTGGTTGCACCTGTACACAGAAGATAGACCAGCTACCCTTCATGATAGCTACTTCATACTAAAATTTTGATTTCTTTAGTTCAAACCCAACCACTCATTCTAAATCTTCCATTTAAAGAAGCTTCGCTTCACTGTAAAATCAAACCCTTATCCATGTAATTGCCATGATTCAGGAATTTATGATTTTAACTGAAGTTTCAAGCATGTCATTTTGTAGTATAACAGCAGTTTGCCCTCAGGTTTATTACTCAGCCATTCACCAAATTTCAGTGATCAATAGTACTCAATTGTACTCAGAGGGAAAAGCCATCTAATTGTTCATTTGTATAGCCTAGTCTTTATACATTTTTAATCTTTCTCTCTCTCTTAATTTATATATATATAATCTTAATTCATATATATGTGGGTGTGTGAAAAAGACATATACGTTTTGTTGTTAATTTTTTACTGAGACAGGGTTCAGAAAACTGTAGACATGAGCTAAATACATTCCTTCTCTCTCTTTTTAAAATAAAGTTGAATTGGAACACAGTCCTCCCCATTTGTGCCAGTAGTATCCCTGTCCACAGATGCTTCTGTGCCACTAAGCAACTTGGAATAGTTGCCACCAAGCTTATTTAGCTACAAAGGCAAAGATACTAGCTGATTCCGAGCCAGCCCAAACCAATGGTTTTCAAACTTTTGCCATGATCATTAACCCAAAGTGTCTTTAGGACACCTCAATCACTATGCTGAGGATTCTTACTGGTGGTTGTTGTGTTATGTTGTGCTTTTTGTGGTAGTACAAATTGCACCTAGGACCTTTCTACTGAACTACATATCCAGCCCCCCCCCTTTTCTATTTTGAGAAAGGATCCTGATAAGTCACTGAGTTTTTCAGCCTAGGCTTGATCTTCTTAAAATTCTCCTGTCTTAGCCTCCTAGAGTGTTGGTATTACAGACTGACCTAGGAAACAAAATACTATAAATATATACTATCTGCTGAGGTATTGTAAAGATATCTGTGATTTATACATATAAATAATAAGACTCATTTTATTTTTTTAAAGTCCCACTCTGTTTCTTCAGAGGTAATATTACCCAGTTGAGAAGCAAGCTCTAGATCAGTGCTTCCTCATTTCAGTACTATTGATGCATTAGACTACATAATTATTTTTTCACGGGAAGCTTCCCTGTGCTCTGCAATATGTTTAGAGGGTTTCTTCTACCTATTTAATCTAAATAGCACTCCTGTGCACAATTTGTGACAACCAAAACTGTCTACAGTGTACAAAATGCCCCAGAATTGGACTAGATTGGAAAAAACATAAAACTGTCCACAGTTAAGAATAACTTGCTCTAGATAATGACATCAACAATTAAACAAACTAATATATTTGTCTAATTTATATCACTGAATGATAAATTATTTTTATTTATAATATTTCCCACAAATAGAAAGGATCTTACCTCTGTAATATCTATTCCAATTTATTTGAGAATCACAAACCACAACTTTAAATACTCTTCTAAATTATCTTCCAAATTTGACATTATATTCATTGGTCAAGTGTTGAACGATTTCCCATGTCTATCTCACATAGACAGACAGACAGAAAGACAGACAGACAGACAGACAGACAGACAGACAGACAGACAGATAGATAGATAGATAGATAGATAGACAGATAGTGATATACATATATAGATATAGATATATTATCAAAAGATAATCAGGGATTAAGTAATTTAATCTTATTTAACAGTTCTTTCAGTGTATTTGATCCAAGCCCGGAAAACTGAGCTTTCACAGAATAATTCTCTGCACAGAGTGAGCCTCTGGTCTCCATGAATAGTGAGCCTCTGGTCTCCATGAATAAACACCACTGCACAATTTGATTTGCAGAGATTCTCATTGTCACCAAAGAAAAATTATGGATGGAGTTTGCTTTCTTTGTCAGTGAGCAGATATGATGATTTCTACATTTTTTTCCCTCTAAGGAAATGTGTTTGGCTCACACTGGATCCCATCCTATCATGTGGGGGCCACATCTTGTAAACAAAATACAAGATTCGCATATGTTTCTGAGTGATCAGGGCACACTCAAGATATTGCAGCACATTCCTTCTGAATTGTTGAGAAGTGAGACAAGTAAATTTATAAAAGAAGATAAGCTTATGTCCAACTGTCTTGGTAAAATCATGTGCTATCTTTACTATGGTATAATTTGCTTGAGCTTGCCATTGACAAGATAATAATCTAAAGGAAAATTAAACTGATCTTTTACTGTTTTTAATAACATGGGAACAAGGTCAAACATAGGTGATTTGAGATCTGATTGAAGTCATTACAAAGTCTTAAAGGTGTGCTTTATATCCTTACAGCCTGTTTTTCAACACTTCAGGTATAACCTATGATTAGTATCATAATATTGACGACAAACTAAAAATTCAGTGAATTAGATATTTTTCTTATGTTACCATTGATATTGAACAATGGAAAATCTAAATATCTTCACATGGGCTGGGGAGATAAATCAGTAGAATAAGTGCTTGCCTGGAAAGTGCAGGGTCCTGAGTTCAGTCCCTGGTACCAGAAGAAAGAAAGAAAGAAAGAAAGAAAGAAAGAAAGAAAGAAAGAAAGAAAGAAAGAAAGAAAGAAAGAAAGAAAGAAAGAAAGAAAAAAAGAAAGAGAGAGAGAGAGAGAGAGAGAGAAAGAAAGAAAGAAAGAAAGAAAGAAAGAAAGAAAGAAAGAAAGAAAGAAAGAAAGAAAGAAAGACCTTCACTTAAAAGCCTTCATTAACTTATTTTATGATTTTTAAGTAAGGTAGAAAACCTTAACTCCAGGCTTCCAAAGCTAGAAATAGGCACTTAAATTGCATTATCTGAAGATGTCTGAATGACCAGAAATCACAGTACAAGCTTTCTACCTTGTGTTATGGTTAAATTATTCTAGAATCGGGGGCTTTTGTGAGCTACTCTTATTGTGATTGTACCTACCTTGGATTATGGTTCTGGTCACTTATTTTCTTATATGTCTTTTTGTTTGTTTCCTAGAACATACTTCTTTACGATCAGAGTAAAATCAGCTGTGACCCCTGAGCCCAAAGACTGGGTTGTTACTATAGTCCTGACACTCAGCAGTCATGTGACTTTGATCTGGGTTTAAATAATCCTTCACACACACACACACACACACACACACACACACACACACACACACACTAAGAGTATTATTGGGTCAAATAACTGAAAATATCCTGTCATAGTGTCAGGCATTCCAGGAACTGGGGATTCCAACATGGTAAGAACTCTGAAACTTCCCATGTCTCGGTTCTATTTTTCTTCCCTGAGCTCTTGAATTCTGGGAAAGACAGAAAGAAACCAATTTTAGCAGTTCCAGCATAAGTCCTAGAACTAATCATAATTTCCTGTCTTATGTCATGTATCTGTCTCTGCACAGTTACTGAGGTCAAGAAAATAGGTTGATTTAGCTCTTCCAGGATTTCTGCCAATCTTCTACCCCAGAGGTCATTAGCATTATGAGAAATTAAACTGTTGAGAGATGAGGGGATTCTTTCAAAGGGAAATATTAATAGAGAAGTGAGTACTGTGCTAGACATGGAGGAAGAGCTCAACTATGATAGAAAGTCAACTCTCCTGCTTAGTAAATACCCCTTTACTAAGCAAATATTTTAATCTCTTTCCAAACCTCTTCAAGGTTCTCCTGGGGCATAGTCCTTTCCATCAGTACTCATTTTTGATCTCTCACCAGATACCTCAACTTCAGAACTTGGGGTGCCCTTTCTACCATTCTTTCTAGCTGTGTGTAACTGCTCTTAGAAGCTCATCAGAGAAGAAAGTAATTTCTCTGTGAGAATTCATCTGTAAATAAGTAAATTATAGGCCTCATAGAGTAGGGAGTTGTAGCTCTCTTGTACTATGACCTCATTTTCACCTCTAACTGCTGAAAATTACCATGTTGCAGAAATTGTACAATTCATCACAGTTCTTATCCCTACTAACTGGGTCCAGAAGAACATTCACAAAAGACTATGGTTTAATATCAGTGCTTTCTTCCATGTGTCTTCAACTTTAGCCAGTAGCTCTATCATTGAGCCTCTTCCCAAAAAGAATATGGATGCATCACTTCTACCCCAGGTGCCTTATCTTGGCTTCTGTCACAGAGCTGCAGTGAGACTTTGAATATAGGACCATGTACATGCAACCCATCAATCTAAACCTCATCTCCCTCATCTAAAAGAAACAATAAAACAATATGTGAGTTAGATATGCAAACTGTAGTGTACTTGTGTTACACTGGAAAAGTTTTTAGAGGTAGAAGATATGTTGGACTAATGTGGATTTCGAGAGACAAACCCAATATTATTTTGACATTTTCAGTCAAATGGTACATGACTGAAAAGAAAAGACTTTTCTGGTCATGTTTCAAATCTCACTATGTCAGCTACCACAGTTTGCCTGATCTGAAAAGCCCATTGTTCATCCCAAACACTGTGTTAGTTAGACCACTGTGTGGCCTCACTTCTGTGAGGGTCTTGTATCCCTGTAGCCCTGATCAGACCTCTGACCTGGGATATACTTAGAAGAGAAGATGGGCAGATCTGTTATGTTCTGTTGACTAGAGGGAAAAGACCCACCTGCTCATGCACAAAAATAGCTAAGTTCCAAGCTCTGAGATGCATGGTGAATCACTGACCAACAATCAAATTTCACTTGATAAAGCATGCTCAGAAATTTAGAGTACTATGAGACTGTGTTAGGTATGACCGTAGAAGGAAATGGATACTGAAAACCTTTCTGAGGTTTCAAGCATATATTTCACACATATGTTATGGTTTGTGTTTGGATGTCTCCCCAAAGCCTCTTGTGATCATGGTGGGCACAGGGTTTTCAAAGATAGCTCCTTAAATCTGGACCTCTTGTCTTCATACCCTCACCACAGAAAACACAGCTACAGCATTTCTGGCTAGATTCAGCACGGGACCAGGGTCCTTTCTTAGTAAACATCCTAAGCCTGAGTGAGAGAAGGGCATGGAGAGGGTGTGAATGATACACCGGTTCTAGGGTGGGTAGTGGCATACGATATGAGACGGGGAAAGAGGCTTTCTCTTCATTCCTTTTACTCTTTGATTTTGCTGTTTTTGTGTACTTGCTCTGTTGCTCCTCACCATGCCATTCTGCTTTGGAGCCAGCTGATCATAAACTGAAAGCCCCACAAACTGAGCTAAATAAACCTTCCTTTCCTTAACTCTGGGTGTTATGTGTTTTTTTTCTCAGCAATTAGAAAAGTAACCAAGATACAGTACATGAAGGGAGTCCTCATTTGTCCATCACCCGCATGTTGAGTGGTCATGCTTTAGTTAGATAGTGTGAGTCCTCTATGAATAATGGCTTTATGCACATAGCAATGCAGGTACCTGGGTAGGGGACAAAGTTTGCTGCTAGCCTTTCAGTCTACAAGTTGCTACTTAAAAAGCAGATGTATGCTGTGATTAGTGAACTATCAGCTGCTTCTTCAAATGTCTGTTGATAATTATTTACTACATATCTATAATTCAGGTCATTTGAGAGAACAAGTATGTAGTGTCGCTATCTTATCTTTCAGTAACAAACTTATATGACATTTTAAAAGATGAATAATGCAAACAGGGAATTGGCCAGGAAAGATGACAATGCAAAAAGAAACAAAAAGAGATGTCAGCGAACACTGGGTCCAACATAATGGAATTGAGAAAGCACTGACAATGGTAATGTTGGCATTGTTGTCATTCAAAAACTATGAATATGCAACTTAGCATGGAGAGTGAAGCTCGATGGCAAAGCACCACGTTCAAGAGACATTATAGTCTACATGAGAGTCAGCAAATGTGGGCATGTCAGGGCCAGAGGCTATGCTCACTGCCATTGCTGAGGAGCACCTGTAGAGCACACTCCAGGAGCCAGAATGCCAAATATATTTGGCTGGTGCTCATTGGCAGAAAAGCAGCCCTGTCCCACCCCACAATTTGCCTATTCACGTCCTTCCTTACCCACAGCTGATATATTCAGGATTCCTCAATAAACTGGATCAGGGCCAACAGCCTGGTCTCTGAACTCTTCCGTCAGTACTTACAAGCAAACTGTAGCCTGAGAAGAAAATCTGGCCTATCGTTTATTTTTGATTTAACAATTTTATTCCTCCATGTTTGTAGTACGTCATGTTTGTCATCCTTGCATGTATTATTCGTGCCTACTTGCATACCATAAAAGCAGAGTTAAATAGGTATAACACAGACCTTGTGACCCAAGGGAGAATAAGTTCAGAACATTTGTTACCTGGCTCTTTCCAGAAGTTGTTTTCCAGCCCTTGATCTGAACTGATGCTAGCAATCAGGCAATGGAGAGGACAGCATGGATTCCAAATCTATGAGTCCATTAACTAGTAAATGTTCTAGTTTCATGACTTTCACTTTCATGCCAGCCCCTAACAGTGAGAAAATATTCAGTAAACACTCAGCTAAAAAGGATCCCTCAACGTTTAAAAAAAAATCTAATTCAAATTTCTGGAAGTGACAGAAAAAGATGTATATTTTGGAAGTGAAAGAGCTCTCCATGATGCTGAATCTGTAGGAAGGCTCCATGCGAGACATGATACGGCTGCAGTGCTTCACAGGTCATGTAGGATCAAGAGACACAACAAGCTCTGAAAAGAACAGCATCGACTGCCATTGTCTGTATGACTAGACAGTAACAAACCATCCAGCAGAGATAATAGTAAAGCCAGTAGGAAAGCTGGATAATGACTGTGTCTCAGTGACATATTCCTAACTCCTGTAGAGTTAAAGAAGATGGGAGAATTTCCAGTAAGAGAGACATAGGGCATATCAATGGTTATGGCAAAATATAGCCAACGTACCTGCCACCTTCCCTACTCAAACTTTAATGCCACCTCCAAGCCACAGTGGTAACACAACTAATTCCTTCTCACTTAGTCAAAGGATAGAAGGGAACCTGAGGAAAAGCCTTCTTTATTAAAGAAGCTGATAATGAAAGCTTGCTTCTAGGATGACCGTTTCAAGAGATGCTTCAGAGCCCAGAGGATTCTTCCCCCTGCTTCTAGGTATAACGTCACATCAGGTAGCATGATACAAAGAGAGGGGGAAATTCCCTCTTTCATAGCTAAAACGTTCATTTCTATCAGATTATCTGGCAGTTCTCCTTTGATTTACGCTTTTACCTTGTGGCTTTTTTTTTTTAAACTAAGGCTCACTTATAACATACAATTGGATCATGAGATCCTTGACCCAAAGCAAAAGTGTTCACCCAAAAGTCTGATCTTAGCAAGGTCGCTTTAATGACCAGCCTTCTGTGTCTGCTGAGATTAGACGTGCAGGTGGCTCCATGAGGCTATGGAGTGAGAGTCCAGTGGACATGTCTTGGCTTTTGTCATGGAGAGAGGAGCCCAAACAGAAGCTCTGGAATTGCCCATCAGGAGAGTGAAGCCTGTAGTGCCTCTGGGTTCTGCATCAGACTTGGAAGGCTAATGTCAGCACCTTAGGCCAGGCCATCCTACTGATGGAAAGTGGTGGGGTTAGAGACAGCTTTCTTCACTCTGGATGCTGTCTCAGTGCCACTTCAGAATTGTAAACAGCTTGGAGAGTGACAGCTGATGCAGCAGGACCCTAGGGAATCATGGGGGTGGGAAGGATTTGAAACTATTTGCAGTGTTCTTGCCCTGCTATTCCAACTTTTTCTTTCCCTTTCCATAGATTACCATAGATAATAATTTTAAAAGACTATGGCCATTTCAATGTGCTTTCTGTCCAAAACTGAGCCCGACTTTGACCACTGGCCCTTCCACACCTGCCAGCTCCCTTGTGGTTCTCAGTATACTCATCCTCCTATTGATAATGGCAGTCCTTATCAATCCTTCCTGTGCATACATGCTTCTTTCACTACTATCTTCCCTGCTGATCTAGAAGTTCTCTATGGGCAAAGACTATTTTCCTAGTCTAGCTCCCCAGTACAATGTACCACTATATGACGCAGAATTTCAACTTGCTTTTTGTTGTTTCTGTTTTGATGAAAATCCATATTGATTGTCATAGTGATTATACTAGTTTACCTTCCATCAACAGTGTAAGAAGATTCCCTTTTCTTTGCATCCTTAACAGCATTCTTTGTGTGTGGGGGGGGGATGGAAGGAGGGAGGGAGGAAGAGGGAGAGCATAGTTTTGGTTGAAATTTATCTAACTGCTGAAATGCTGAACATTTTTTCATGTGCTTATTGCCATTTGCTCTTCTTTGGAACCTGTATATGGCTCATGTGTTCGCTTTTTAGGTTGTATGCATGTATGTATTTATGTATGTATGTATTTTTTAGATAGGGTCTCTGTGCAGTTCAGGATTGCCAGGAGCTCACTTTGTAACCCAGCTCACTTTGCAATAATCCACCTGCCTGAGCCTCCTGAGTGCTGGGATTACAGGCAGCATATCTAGCTCTATCTGTTAATTTTTTGGGGGATTGCTTGGTGGGAGTTAATTTTTATGTTAGTTCATATGTTCTAGGTATAATTCTGTCTAAAGAGAATAGCTAACAAGGATTTACCTCTATCCTGCTGGTCATTTCTTCAGTCTTTTGGCCGTTTTCTTTAGTGGCAGAAGTTTTACATTTGATGTATTTCCATTTGTGGATTTTTGATATTATTTAATGTGTTGTGGGAGTTCTATTCAGTAAGTCTGTCTGGGCCTATATCTTCAAGCATTTCTCCTATATTATTGTTCAATGATTAAAAAGTTTCTGTTTTTATGTTTTTGTCCATTTGTCTATGGACCATGATTTATTGATTCATTTTTATTTGTTTTTAGTACATGGATATGGATCTCATTTCAACTATCTGTATATGAAAATAATTGTCTTAGTACCATTTGTGAAAGAGTTCGTCTTTTCTTCAGCATATATTTTGGGGTCCTTTGTCACATATCGGGTGATTTCAAATGATTGTTTCTATTTCTCATGTTCTATATGACTGGTTTTGTGCCAGCACTATGTGTTTTTATTATTATGGCTTTATACTCTAACAACATCAAATAGTATGATGCTTCCTGCATTGCTCTTATTGCTCAAGATTATTTGAATATTCTGGGTCTTTGTGATTTCATATGAATTTTAGAATTTTTTCTGGTTCTGTGAAGAATGATATTGACATCTTAAAGGATTTGATCGTACAAATTCTATATATTGCTTTTGGTAATATGACCATTTTCACAATATTAATTATTCCTACCTATGAACAAAGGAAGTCTTTAAACTCTCTAATGTTTTCAATATCTTTATCATTGTAGAGGTCTTCTATCTATTTGTTGATTTTTAAGCATTTTTTTGTTAGGTTCTCACTGCATAATTTAGGCTGTCCCTGAATGCGCTAAGTACACAAGGCTGGCTATGAACTTGCATTTATCAAGTCCTAAATATAATTGCCATCTCAAACTATCATATTCTGCAAAGCTAGCCACCAAAAGTGAAGGAGAAATAGAGATCCTCCATGATGAAGATAAAATAAAGAAATTCATGACCACCAAGTAGGACTGCAGAAAAAACTTAAATCCAAAGCAGTAAAGTAGAATAGCAGCATCTAAAAGGCCAAGGGAAAGAATAAATCTTACCGAAAGAAGGAACAAAATGAACAAAGATATCAAGTATTGGAAGAAATACTATGAAATGGTTTGTCTTGGTTACTCCTCTCATTGCTTGGACAAAATACTTAGCACCCAAAATTAATGAAGGAAAGCTTTATTTCCCTCAGAGATGGTGGAGGTCTCAGCCCACACTCAGCTGACTCCAAGTCAGAGTGGAAGGCAGCAGAGGGAAGCGTTCATGGTGGTGGAAAATAGCAAAACAGCAAGAGCAAATAGGAGGAGCAGTGGCAACAATGGCAGTGCTCATGGATCATGAATTAAGGATTATTAAAGCTGTATTAATGTTGACCTTATGAGATGATTAAGCATAAGCATCAAACAAAGAAACCTACCTCCTATTTTGGCAAGGGAATTAGTGTGTTTCCGTTTGTACACAGGATAGTTAGAATATGTCAAGCCCAATTGTATGCATATCTTTGTATATGGAGACTGGTTTATAGAATTATGTCCAGTGGCCAGGTTGACAATCTAGTGGTTGATCAACTGTGTCAACTTGATAAGTTAAGAATTAACTGCCGGGTGTGGTGGCGCAGGCCTGTAATCCCAGCACTCAGGAGGCTGAGGCAGGAGGATTGTTGTGAGTTCGAGACCAGCCTGAGCTACAAAGTGAGCTCGAGGCCAGCCTGAACTGCATAGTGAAACCCTGTCTCAAAAAGACAAAAAAAAAAAAAAAGAATTAACTAATTTCACACCCTAGGGTTTGGAGGCCCCACCTTACAGTGACTCATAATTTAAAGGAAAATGAGGAAGGGTAAAGTGTTCCATTCTTCCAGTCTTCACTGTCAGCCTGGAAGTCATCTTCTGGCTTCTAACACAGACACTTGGCTTCCACCTGAGATCCTTCAGTCTTCTGCTGTAGACTCTTCAGGCTTCCTTCATAGACCCATTGGCAACCTGATATAGACTTTCATGGAACACTGTAGTGAGCTCCAGACCTTGGACTGAACCCTTCAGTCTCCAGTGTGCAGATGCCCTCTGCACACTTCCACTAGAAACACAAAACAATGAGTCCACTCAGTCATGCACTGGAGTCTCTAAAATTGTGAGCCAAAATAAACCTTTTTTATTTCTTATTTAATTATCTCAGGTATTTTGTGACAGAAAGCTCAATAGTGCAGAAATAATCCCTTTTCCTATAAACTATATGGGTATTAAATATTTATTATTATAAAATTACCAAAGCTTATTTTGTCATGTATACATAAAATCTCCATAAAATGAGATCTATGGTTTCCTAAAACAGAATAATAAAACAATAAAAATGATACAGAATTTCAAAATAAGATGATAGGAAATTAACAGTGGTTATTATAGTGCATATTGTTATCTTCAAAGTAATTGGGATCTGTGGTTTTTGCCATAATTCAAATGGAAAAATGAGTTCAAAGAGAAATAATTGGTCCATGATCAAGCAATAAGGAAATACATTAGCAACCATTTGAAGCTAAACTAAGCACTGTTCCCTGTCTCA
>PVKA01051491.1:0-12172 GCA_004027165.1 Ctenomys sociabilis
AAAAATAGGGGGCTGGTGGCAAGATAGCTCAGCGGTCTAGAGCGCCTCCCAGGGACCGCGGTTCGAGCCCCAGCACCACATGCCATGCCAGCCCCTCCCCACAGGGCCGGCTGAGCTCACACCCCACCCCCGCGAAAAAAGAATCCGTGATGTGTAGCGAGACACTGTAATAAATAAAGGAATTTAAAAAAAAAATAGGATATGTAAAAGCTGCTGCAGTGGGCTCAGCACTGAAATTATTTACACAGTTAAGGAACAGGTGATATGTTTTCATTTGTTAGAAACTGATCTTTTTGTAACAGATTTTAAATTCCATGTATGTCCTTACTATTGCTAAGTAAATCTTAGCCCTTGTCTGCCTTAAAACAGTATTTGCTGTAATTATTGCTGTGTAGTCAGACCTTACATTAGCCTACAGATCCGAGGACCCTGCTTCCCATGGTGATTAAAAGTTCTTTTGCTCTGGTTCTGCATCTTGCGGAAGAGCTCAGGGAGCCGGCTTAGGCCATAGGACAGTTCCTGTTGTGTTACAGGGAGCCAGGGGTCTGAAGCAGTCATTCTCTAACTCTTTTTCTGTTGGTTGATGGAGGTTTGTTTCATTTTGTTGGAGACAGGATCTTACTGTGTAGTTCAGCGTGGTCTTGAGTTCACTACTGTAGCCCAGGACACCCTCAAACTTGCAGTGATCCTCCTGCCTCAGCTTCCTCATTGCTGGAATTACAGGCGTGCACCACCAAAGCTGCCGGAGGGTCTTTCCTGAAGGCCTAATTCCCAAGTCTTCTGTCCTATTCTAGCGGGAGAAGCCCAGAAAGAGTCAGTATTCATACACTATTATTTATCTTAGAAGATTCTTGATCATTATTGCTTCAACTATGCCTCTGCTCCTTCCATCTTCTGGCTTCCCCACTATATATATTTATACCTTTTGCAATTGTCTGATAATTCTTGTAGAGTATGTTCTTTCTCTCTTTTTTTCTTTCAGTCTTTTTTTCTTTGCATTCAAATTTTAGAAGTTGGGTTGGGGACGTAGCTCAGTGGCACAATGTCTGCCTAGCAAGTGTGAGGCCCAGGGTTTGATTCCAGGTACCAAAAATAAGAAAAAAAAAAAAAAAAAAAAAAAAAAAAAAAAAAAAAAAAAAAAAAAAAAAAAAAAAAAGGACCAAAATATGGTGGCACGTGCCTGTAATCCCAGCTCTTGGGAGGCTGTAAACAGGTGGATGATTATGAGTCTGATCTAGTAGTAAGACCCTGAACACCTTGTAGACTCTTTCCTAAAATACAAAAAAAAAATTTTTTTTTAAGAAAACATTTTTTTAGAAGTTTCTGGGAAAGGGCCCAGGAGATAGCTCAGTAGAATAAGTGCTTGCCTGGCAAGTTGAAGGGCCTGAGTTCAATCCCTGGTACTGCAAAAAAAAAAAAAAATAATAATAATAATAATAAAAAATAAAAAAGAAGTTTCTGTGGAAACATCTACATCTCACTGATTCCTTTCCCCATTGTCTCTATTCCCCTGACAATCTCAGCAAAGGATCCCTGAATATTTATTAGTATTTTTATTTATTTTCAGAAGTTCTTTTTTTTTTTTTTTTTTTTGTCTTTTTGAGACAGGGTCTCACTATGCAGTTCAGGCTGGCCTTAAGCTCACTTTGTAGCTCAGGCTGGTCTCGAACTCACAACAATCCTCCTGCCTCAGCCTCCCAAGTGCTGGGATTACAGGCCTGTGCCACCACACCCGGCTTTTCAGAATTTCTTTTTGATTCATCCCAGAGCTTTTTTAAATTTTTAATCTTTTATTTATTTATTATGAAGTCTTGTTGTGCAACTTGGACTCTGTGATCCCCCTGTCTCAGACACCCCAGCACTGGGATTGCAGGTGTGCGCCATTATGCACAGCAGGTTGTGCAGTACTGGGACTGAACCTGGGTCCTTGCGCTTGGCAGGCAGGTGCTTAGACCTGCTGAGCTATTTCCCCAGCCCCTTATCTTACAGCTTCTGATCAGAGTTGATCTCTATGTGAGTCCAAGATCCTTGAGGGTGGCGCCAACTCAGACTTTATCTAGTCCATCAGCAGTCTCCACCCAACAGATGTGAATTTGAACTGTAGGTTGGAAGTGTCTGCCCATTAGTAACCTAATTTGAGATATTTTCATCAAAAAAGTCAATTTACTAAGAGCATCTCAGGAACTTAGGAAAGCCAAAGTACTGTGGGTCTAAGGAAGGACCAGCAAGCAGAGCACTGTGGGGGAAACTAGGAAATGCAGCCCTTTGCTTGTGTGACTCTGACTCCTCTCTTACTCCTCAGAAACTCCATGTTTCCCAGCTCAGTTGGCAGATCATGGCCTCTGCCTACAGCTACCAAAGCCACCTGAGTTGTAGCCCAAAGGAGGAGCACAGGAAAGGAGCACTTTCCATTTCAGTTTGAAACTCTGCATGAAAAGATCTCATTGGCCCAGCTTGAGCTAGGAACCTGCTTTTGGATCAATCATGTGAGGCCAGAAGGCAGTGAAAGAATATGGCAATCTTAGGGACCTCAGGGTGCTCACAACCTTATCTCCGTAATGCCACCGTGCACGTGACTCAGCCTCCAGTCTGTGTCTCTCAGCCAAGCATTCTAAATTCCTGGCACTGAGAACATGCTTGGTGTGGCTCTGCTCAGGTGACCACAAGCAGGAGGGTTGGGGGCAGGCTCTGAGGTAGAGTGGGGCCACCTCAGTGAGTAGGGGCAGTTTCCAGAGAAGGGAGGCTCTGCTGAGCTGGTGATTCACACCTAAAGGGGACTGTTACAGGTGTTTGTTGAATAAATAAATGGAAGGATGGAATGACCTCATTTTAAAAAGAACAACTGTTCAAAGCTAAGTATTAGGCAATTATTGAAAAGTTTATTCCATCACTCTTTTTGTTGTTGTTTAGATTTGGATCATTGCTTCTCTCTTTTTTTTTTAGATTTTTTTTTTAATTTTTATTTGAGATATTCCATCAATCTCGAAATTGAGTGAGTCCCATTGAGTCCAAACCCTGTGGGGAGGTATGATTCCCCAGACTCCCACACAATGTGCAGTCAGCCCCCCTGCTCTGCTCCTTCTGTCTTCACTCCACCAGAAGGATTCTCCCCAACTCCAGGCTGCCCCCTGCCTGCTGTCACTCAATCCATCTGAAGCCAGTCACGTTCTCTTTCTGCCTAAATTGACTTTCAAGCGATCATCAACAACACTTCCATTTTACTGTCATTTAGTTTCTTAAGCCTCAGAATTACCTCTGACCTTTGCCCTACTAGTCCCTCAGCATTCTCCTCAGTGAGGAAGCAGTGTCTCCCTCAGAGGTCTTTCTTTCTTTCTTTCTTTTTTTTTCTCAGTCCTTTTCTTTGTATTTCTGTTAGCCATCCTCAGCCAGATTCTGTCTGCCAGGGAACTCAGAGCACCTTTCAATAGGGGGAGGTTTATGGAGTGGGTGTGGGCAGGCTGCTGGCTATGCTGGAATTCCACCTTGGCCAGCCAACCCTGCTCCCAGGAAGGTTCCGGGGGAGGTGCAAAAGCACCCTAACCTGGGAATTTGGCCCCATACCACAATGCAGAAATCAGGAAAGATAAACTGGACCCTTGTGGGTGTGCAAGAGTGTCCAAGCAAGAGTCTTAAACTTTTCTTTCCTAGCAGGACAAAGGGCTACATTAACCAGAGGAAATGGAGAGAAAGACAAAGACAAATCTGCAGCTCCGCTCCCAGGTTGGGGTTGCCCCAAGCTTTTATTATGGTCACTGTGCTGGCGCCTCCATGCTTTGTGGGGTAGGAACCCAGAAAGCTAAATGGAAGAGGACGTGTCTGTTTATGCTGAGACTCTTCCCTTTTTCCTCCTTTCTTCTTTTTTCTTTTCAATCCACTGAGCTACATCCCTACCACTTTTTAAATTTTGTGCTGCCCATGGTGGTGCACTCCTTATAATCCCAGGACTCAGGATCGTTGTGAGTTCGAGACCAGCCTGGGCTACAAAGTGAGCTCAAGGTCAGCCTGAACTTTTATTAATTTTGTGCAAGTTCTCACTGAGTCACTAAACTGCACAAGTCAGGCTCAATTTTGGGATCCTCCTGTCTTAGTGTACACCACACCTGCCTGAGCCTTTCATGTTTTAAAAGCTCTTCCCAGAAAATTAGAATTTATTCCGATTTTCCAATTTTAGCAAGAAAGACTAAAATTCTTCCTCGGCATATATCTGGAGGGTGGGGTAGGTGGGTGTGAATGGTGAAGTTTTTGGTTAACCATCCTGTCCCAGTATACCCAACACTCACAAGTTAAAGGAGGAACGGTTTGTTTTGGCTCACGGTTTGTAGAGGTCTCAGTCTATAGACTGCTGGATCTGAGGTTGCAGGGAGCTTACAGCACAGAGGAAGAAGTACTGGCAGGCAGGGCAGAGCTACAAGGGATGGAGGGAGCTGTTGAGACCCTCCCAGGCCACGCCTCCGGGACCCGGCTCATTCCACCAGGCTTCTCCTACAGGTGAGTCCAGTACCACATGCACGTGATCCAGTCACCTCCCAAAAGCCCCACCTAGGGATGGGACCCTTTTAGAGCTTTCAAGGACAACAAACAGCTGGCTGTAATACATCTGCTACACATGAGGCTTTGGAGGGACATGTACACATAAGCCCTAACGCTGCACACGTGTGTGTGTGTGTGTGTGTGTGTGTGTGTATAGGAGGTCCCTGAATGTCCTCTAGAATTCAGTGCTCAACTTGTGTATGGATTTCTTGGTGACTCTACACCATTATGATCTTAGCATTTACTCAAAATCATCAAAAGTAGGTGTGGCACATGCCTGTGATTCCAGCCCAAAGGAGGTTGAGGCAGGAGGATCATCGAGAGCTTGAATTACACATTGATACCCTGTCACACACACACACACACACACACACACACAAACAAACAAACAAAATGAACAAAATCCCCCAGGAAATTTAGAGCAGAGAGAGAAAAAGAAACCAAGAAAACATAATGTCACAGAAGCCAAAGGAAGTTGCAGTAGTGTCACCAGTGTGACTATAAGATTAGATAAGATGATAATTTTAAAGCATTTGGGTGTGGTTGCATACTCTTATAATCCCAGTAAATTAGTAGTCTGAGATAGGAGGATCCCTCCAGTTCAAGACCAGTGAGACCCCTGTTTCAAAAACCAAAAGCAAAAAAAGTCATATTTTACTCCAATGTAAGTCACTGGGAGCCTTTACTTAAGTGGACAGAGTAGATAGTGATGATGTGATTACAAGCTGGACTGTTCTTTTAGAAATGTGGGTGCGGATGGTAGGTGAAAGGACTGGAAAGAGGTCTTTGTTGTGGTTTTTAATGTGGAGTCTTACTGTGCAACATAGACTGACCTCTAACTTGCAATCCTCCTGCCTCAGCCTCCAGAGTTCTGGTATTACAGGCCTACACCACCCTGCCTCCTTTGAAAAGGATTTTAAAAATTCTGTCTGTCTACCTATCTTGCCTATCTTCTAGGGATCAAACCCAGAGCATTTGTACTGAACTATATCCTCAGCCCTTTTAAATTTAGAAACAGAATTCCCTAAATTGCTAATTGCCCAGGCTTGGCTTGAATTTATGATGCAGCTGCTTAAGCTACCAGGATGCTTCTTGTTTGGAGACAGGGTCTCACTCTGCACTTCAGGCTGGTCTTGAGCTCACTGTGTAGCCCAAGCTAGCCCTAACCCCCCAAAATCCTCCAGTCTCAGCCTCCCAAGTGCTAAGATTACAGGTGTGCATCACCATGGCCAGCCCTCCAGGGTGCTTTGATTACGGGCATGTGCCACCCACTTGAAAAGGAATATTTGAAAGCCACCTGTAGTGGTGCATGCCTGGAACCCAGCACTAGGGAGGCTGAGGCAGGAAGATTGTTGTGAGTTTGAGACCAGCCTTGGCTACAAGGTAACCTCAAGGCCATCCTGAACTACATAGTGAGACCCTGTCTCGAAAAAACAAAAAAGAACAGAAAAAAATAAAAACAAAAACAAAAACGGGGGGGGTATTTTGAGAGAAACTGGAAATCTTTAATGTTTTAATTTTTTTTAACTTTTTAATATTACATAAGTCACATCTCACATTAAGCAGTCTCTAAGGGTCCCAGTTTATTACTTTAAAGCTACCATGTGGGAGTAGGATAGGGTGAAAGGGATCTTTAGCACAGCTGAATGACTTTTAAAAAGAAACTGAAGTTGGGCATGTTAGCGTTTGCCTGTAATCCCGGTACTGAGCCAAAGGATTGCAAATTTGAGCCCCAGCCTAAACTATTTAGTGATAGCAATTCAGCAAGACCCTTTCTCAAAAATGTAATTTTTTTTTTTTTCCCCAGAACGGGGGTTGAACTCAGGCCCTTGCACTTGTCAGGGAAGCATTTATTCTACTGAGCCATCTCCCCAGCCCTTTAACATTATTATTATTATTATTATTATTATTATTATTATTATTATTAGAACTGAGGATTGAACTCAGGCCCTTTGCTTGCAGGGCAAGCGCTTATTCTACTGAGCTATCTCCCCTGCCATGTGTACTTTTTTTTTAAAGAAGGGACTAGGAATGGTGTTCAGTGCAAAGCCCCAGGGTTCAACTGCTAGTACCTCCCCACAATAATTAATTGAATGTAGCTATATGGGAGAAAGGGGCAGGAGTAATTACTCATTTCCAGGTTTTTGGCTTGAGAAGTTTTTATTTATTTATTTATTTAGTGACAGTCTCATTATATATTGCAGGCCGGCCTTGAACAAAGCAATTCTCCTATCTCAGCTTCCCAAATGCTGGGATTACAGGTGTGTGCCACTGTGGCTGGCCTTTAGCTTGAAAACTTGGTTAGCTGACAGTGACATTCACTTTCTTTTTTTTTTTTAGCCAGCTCAACCTACCCTGGGGCGGGGCTGGTGCAGCATGGCATGCAGTGCCTGGGATACAGCATGGTCCATGCAGTCTTGCCTAAGCTTTCCTAAGCCGGCACTTCAGACTGCTGAGCTAGCTCATCAGCCCAACATTCACTTTCTTAGAAAATGCCAGAGAAAAAGACATTCAATTTTTGGATGTTGGGGCCGGGGAGGTAGCTCAGTAGAATAAGCGCTTGCCTGGCAAGTGAAAGGGCCTGAGTTCAATCCCCAGTTCTGTCAAACAAACAAAAATAAATAACAAATAAATAAATAAAATTAGTACACATATGGAGTATGTCTTGGTTACTTTTCTCTTATTTCTGAGACAAAATCCCCGATGCCCAAAATTAAGGAAGGAAAGGTTTAATTAGCTAAGTTTGTGGAGGTTTCAATCCATACTCAGCTGGCTCCAAGGCAGTAGCACATGGCTGAGGGCGGTAATTCATGGTGACAGAAAACAGCAAAAGCAACAAGAGCGAAAAAGAAGCTATTTTTTTTTTTTTTTTGGTGGAACCAGGAATTGAACTCAGGCCCTTCCGCTTGCCAGGCAAGCACTTATTCCACTGAGCCATCTCCCCAAGCCCAGGAAGGAGCTTTGCAAAACAAGCCTGCTCTGTGCCTTTACAGCATATGCTGGCTATCCACCCAGTGGCGGGTGTAACACTCCTACCCACAATCCCAGCATTGGACCATGGATCAGTTACAAAGGCCAGAAGCCTACTCATACCTACCTGAGGCTTTGGGGGGACATCTAGACACAAACCATGACAGAGTACACAACAATTACATTCCTTGTGTGGGTTGGTATATATTTATATAACTCATCTTAATTCTCTTTTTACCTCTTTCTTTCTCATCCCCTCTTCCACCTCTATTTTTTTGAGACAGGGTCTCACTATGAAATTTAGAGTCATCTTGAACTCACCATGTAATACAAGCTGGGCTCAAACTCACAGCAATCCTCTTGCCCCAGTCCTCTTAGTGCTGGAATTACAGGTGTGTGCCACTACACTGGTTCTCCCTGCAGCTCCACCCCATTCCCATTTCAGAAACATCTATCTCCCTTCTTATTATTATAGTATCTTTATGTCGCTCTTTATATTCTTTTCGCAGGAATCATATGGACTTTATGTGTCTGATTTATTTCATTTAACATTATGGCTTCAAGGTGCATCCATTTTCCTACAAATAACTCAAACTTATACCTTTTTATGGCAGATTAGTGCTCCATGGTGTATAACTAGATTTTCTTTTATCCATTCATCTTTTGAACATATAGACCACTTCCTAGATTTAACTATTACCAGTTGTGCTGCTATAAACTCTTTTGAAGAGATACTTAGTAGGGAACTAGTTGGGTCAGAAGGAATTTCCAGTTTTAACTTTTTGGGGAATCTCCAAACTAATTTGTTTTTTTGGGAGAGGGTACCAGGAATTTAACTGATGACTCCATGCGCTTGCCAGGCAGGCACTGCGACACTGAGCTATGCTCCTGGCCCTCCATACTACACTCCCACTACCATTATAGAAAAGTACCCCAACCCCCACCAGTTTCTCTGGATATGTATTTTTTTTTTTTTTTTTTTTTTAGCGGAACCAGGGTTGAACTCTGGCCCTTGCACTTGCCAGGCAAGCACTTATTCTACTGAGCTATCTCCCCAGCCCCTGGATATGCTTTTATAAAAACCTAAGATTATTAGTACATGTTTGCTACACTAATGATGACATTTACTGTGAGCTGACACATGCACATATCACATGTTAGTTTTCAAAAAAGCTTTTAAGGTGGGGAGGTGGCTCAGTGGAATAAGCCCTTCCCTGGTAAGCACAAAGAGTTGAGTTCAATCCCTGGGTCCACAAAATAAAGAAAAGCCCTATCTTTTGCCTTCCCTTCCCTCTCTACATCTGGTTTATGCCACTGAGCTATCTCCTGCTCCCTCTCATCCCCACCCCGTTTTGTGTTTTTGACACAGGGTCCGGCTCTGCAGTTTAGGTTGGCCTTGAGCTCACTTTTCTTTTTTTTTTTTTTTTTTGGTGGAACTGGGGATTGAACTCAGGTATGCTTGCCAGGGAAGCGGTTACTCTACTGAGCCATCTCCCTAGTCCCAATTTATATACTTTTTGTATTTTGTCATTTTCAACTCAATTATCTTTTTTTCTTTTTCTTTTTTTTTTTTTTTTTTTGTGGTACAGGTGATTGAAGTCGGGACCTCCTTCCGCTTGCCAGGCAAACACTTATTCCACTTTGCTATCTCCCTGGCCACTTGAACTCACTTTGTAGCCTACGTCTTGAATTTGCAGCGATCCTCTTGCCTCAGCTGGGATTACAAGCGTGTGCCACCACATCTAGCTTCTTTTCTTTCCCACTTATGGAAATATTCGTATTCTAGTTTGTCACATAAGAGAAACCATGCAGCATTTATGTTTGTGTATCTGATTTTACTTAACATTATAGTCTCAAGATACATTCATTTCCCTACAAATGACTCAAACCTAACCACAACCAGAATTTTCTAGAAAGTTAGAGCTTCCTAATTTTGCTAAATTGTTCTCTGATATACTAAGGAATACTTAGCATTTCCCTAATACAGGGCTTTTACGGTACTATGCTTAGCAAAATAACAGGAATGAGGCCTTCTTTTGCTGGAACTGAGGATTGAACTCAGGTTCTTGTGCTTGCCAGGTAAGTGCTTCTTCTACTGAGCCATCTCCCCTGCCCCAGGAACGAGGTCTTTAGGCTCACAACCCCAGTTTTAGAGACAGTGATGAATCTAAGTGATTCTAAAAGGAAACTACCTGCCCCTCATGCGTCTCCCAATATCACATTGTTTTCCCACTGTCTACCCATCTCGTTTCAGGCACCTGCATGTGTGTCCTCATTGCTTCACGCAAATTCAATTTTTTTTTCTTTCTGGGTCTTTGGTAACAGGTGCAACTTCAGAGCACCCGGGGCTTTGGCACAGAAAAGGCTCCCTAAACATGTTCACCGAGGAAGAAGTGAATATATATGAATATATGAAACTGTACTGCTCATACAAAAGTTTTGCTTTTAAAGTTCTAGGCAGGGCTTAAACTAGGGAAGCAAAAGACATCCCGAAGAGAGGGTGAGGACGCGACCCGCTAGTTTGAGCCTAGGAAAATGTTGGGGCGCCTCTTTCGAGCGTCCCGGCAACCTCGGGAGGTCAGTATCTCTGCCGAAGAGATACTGCTCTTTCCAGATTAGAAACCATTTTGGGCGGCAGACAAAACTTTTCTACGGTGTTCCTGCTTTGAAGATCTTGTTCCTTTTGCATCTCTAGCCCCTGCCGAATCTCTGTCGCGGCAGTGCTCGAAGCCGCGCTGGGGCGGCTAACGCGTCCCCGAAAGGCCCCGAGCTGCCCGCGGCCCGGAGCCACGGCGTCTGACCTCCCCATCATGGCGGCGGCCGGGCGGGGAAGCCGAGCCGTGCGTCGCGTGCGTGCCTCCTCCCTCCCCTCCCCCTCTCCGGCGGCGGCAGAGGCGGCAGCGCTCGCCATTGCCGCTGGTGGCAGGAGGCTGCGAGGAGCCGGCGCGGTCGCAGTCTCCACGGCGCAGGCCCACGGTAGCGCAGCCGCTCTGAGGTGAGTGCCCTACCGCGCAATCTCCAGCTATTTCAGCCCCGGCGCAGCCGCAACACGCCGCCCGCCCGCCGGCCGGCCGGCCCGCCCCGCAGCCGGCACCCTACCGCCCCCGGCTCCGGGCCTGGGCCCCTGCCGGCTTGCCCGCCTGGGGCTGGGGGCCCCGGCCCGGCCCAGTCAAACCGCCACCCCGAGGATGCGCAGGCCTCACTAGGCCCCAGGCGTCCTGGCGGGCTCGGGAGGGAGACGCTGTCCTCCCGGGAGCCCCGGGGTTTCGGCCTCCGCCGCCGCCGGAGCTTTCGGGGCCGAGGCCTCCTTCTTGCTGTGGAACTCGGAGCTCGGCCTTCGGCGGGCTCGGGGTCGGGCGGCCTGGGAGGGCGCGCCTTCGCCGGGTTGGGAGCGAGAGCGGGAGCGGGAGGTGGGCGGGCTGCGCGGGACCGGAGCTGCGGCTCGGCGCTCACCGCTTCGGCCCTTCTCGGCGTTTGCCCGCGGGCGGCGCGGCGGGGCCGGGCGGAGCCCGGGAGCCGATGTTTTCTGCGGGACAAGAGGCAGGCTGCTAGGGCGACCTCCGGAGCTGCCTTCCCGCCGGGGTAGCGTGGGCTACCCAGGTAGACTGGGGGACGCTGGAATATGGCGCGTTGCCCACCTTCCTGCAAGTTGTTAGGAGGCGGCCCTGGCGGCAGTTCGAGGAGGAGGAGGAGGGCGCAAAGTCCTTTTGTACGCAGAAATAAGGAGCGACATTGTGTTTTCTTCTCCAGCGGAGATGCGCCTTCAGAGTGGCCTCGGTTCCTCTGTTCCTCTGTGCCTGGGGTGATGGTCCCCTGGGTAAGGGAAGAGTGGAGCGTCCCTCGGATGATGCGAACCTTTGCTTTTGAAAAGGCAGGGACTCGAAGATGGTTTTGGGCTTCGATGTCCAGTATCACCAGCCTTTCAGGGAACTCCAGTGTTTGCCTTGCGATGCTGTCCACCTCCTCGCACCTGTTGTTTCGTTCGTTGCTTCGGGTCCTGAAGTTTTTAACGGTACATCTGACTTGTGCCCACCAAACTTGAAGTTGTTTTAAATTTTTAGTGCTTTTAGGGTTTCAAATGGTGTCTTGCTCCAAACATTTGGAGGAGCTGTTGCCAGGTGTCCAACCATGCTTCGCAATTATTAAGTAAGAATACTGTATATTAATTGTTTACTTTAGAGCAGGTGTCATTTGTGCTGGATTTCCTGTGGTCAGAGAAAAATTAACATTTATGAACGTTCAGAGACACCTGGTTGGGAGAGGTGCGTGAGAGAGCCTGTCAGTGGGGACAGTGCTTAGCAGGAGAATGGGAACAGCTATTGTCCCAGGACGACTTCTTTGCTCACTGTGAGTCTTTTCCCATTTGCATTTCAGCCTTGTCTCTTGAGAGTTACCCTTTTTTCTTTGGCCTTGAATGGTAAATTACTGGACTGTACCTCGAGAGACGGGAGGAGGGGATAGAGATGCTGCTTCTGTTGCTGCTGCTGCTGCTGCTGCTGCTGGGTGTGTGTGTGTGTGTGTGTGTGTGTGTGTATGTGTGCGCGCGCGCGGTGTGTGTGTGTGTGTTTTGATGTTGTCCTATACTCCCTAGAATTGTTTGAAAGTTCTTAACATGTCATCCTGTAAGGTAGTAAAAATATGACAATATGACTGCTGTGCATCTGAATGTGCT
>PVKA01051492.1:0-12172 GCA_004027165.1 Ctenomys sociabilis
TTCTCCTTATCTTTGCAATGTATTTTGTCTTCCTAGGATATACTGTTACAGCACACCTTCCAAATAGTGCATTATCTCTGGGTTATTTTGTTATTCAAGTTTTAAAATCAGTCTTTTTCAAGAAGACTATACATTTCTGTAAGTGATGTATTTTCTGAAATTCCAGTAGATAGATACATTATCATATTACACATTTTTATATTTACCATGATTTTTAGTTTGTCTGACCGTCCTTTTTCATGTTCACATCAATATTATTGTAGTCTGCTCATTTTACTCCTTTATGCTTTTAATATAGTTATTCTATTTTATTCTTTATTGCCTATTTTTTAAATGTTTAAAAATTAATGTAATTTTGTATTTCTTTATTGTTAGTATAGTTTTAGATTTGTACAATAACGAGAAGATGGCGCAGAGAAATCGCCCGATCTCCAGTGAGGTATCTTATTTCAAAAAAATTGAACTAGTTTTTTTTTTTTTTTTTGGAACCCGCGATTGAACTCAGGCCCTTGCAGTTGCCAGGAAGTGCTTATTCCACTGAGCTATCTCTCTGGCCCCCTGAACTAGTGTTTTTTTTTTTTTTTTTTTGGTTTGTTTTTGTTTTTGTTTTTATCATAATCAGTAAGCCAATACTGGAACAATGCTATTTACACTACTCTATAGTTTGTATTATGGCTCAAATTCCTGTTACAGCATGCAACTGATTTTGACAAAGGCACCATGACATTTATCCATGTCATTTTCATACAGAATAGTTTTACCATTTATTCTTTCCATTGACACCTCCTCTCGAATCCCTGATAATGAGTGATCCTTTTTTAGTTCTATTTTGCTTGTTTCATATGCATTACAGAAAGAATTATATATTATACAGGCTGTTTATATTGCTTTCCTGAATTTAGCAATATGTTTAAAGCACCTTAGTATGATCTGTGTCTATTGTCCCCCTAAAGCCTCATGCAGTTATGGGGCAGCTTCTAGAGTTTGTTCAATTAACTAACTGAACCAAGGGTAGGGTTTTGGGTTTAAGTACTACTGGGATTATGGGTGTAAGTGCTGCATTCACTCTGGGGCAGACAGCCTGAAGGCGATATAAGGAAGGGAGAGAGGCTTGCTGTTTATGTCTGCCGCTGCCATTGCTGCTGCTATGTCTTTCTTTTGCTCTTGCTGTTTTCTGTTGTCATGAACTTCTGCCCTCTGCCATGTGCTACTTTGCCTTGGAGCCAGCCAGCTAAATAAAATAATAAAATATGTGATAGATTTCCCCCATTTTATAACAGGAAAAAGATACAGCAAATCAATGTGGTAGAAAGCTGAACTTTAAAATAAAATCTAACTCTAATCATCCAACCATAGAAGAGAAGAAATACAAATTTAGGAACCAAGAATGAAAGATGAAATTTTACTATACAGTATTATCTATAAAGGATACTGAAAGAATGATACTGAGAGAACAATGAAATACTACTTATTTCTTATAGATTGGAAAAATTTAGATAAAATTGACCCATATAATATGTTTGTTGAAAAAAATACTTCATTGATACACTTTAAGGCCCCATCTAGAGGCCAGTCAAGCCCCTTTCTGAATACCAACTTGTGGCTGTTATTTCCGCCACTTCCTTCATTACGCTTTGCTTATTTATTGCATGCTTGCTTTATTGTTCCAGGAGTAGGTATCACCTAGGAACAGTCTCCAGGCCCTGGAACCTAGGAAATAGAATTATGCCCTGAAAGACATAAATTGCTACAACTTGTTACTATAACGAATTATTGTGACCAGGGAAATGGCTCAGTGGAATAAGCACTTGCCTGGAAAGTGCAAGGGCTTGAGTTCAATCCCTGGTTCTGCAAAAAAAAAAAAGTAGTAATTATACTGATGGAATTGTACCATTCTGATGATTTCATATGTTGAATCTATAGCTTTGAAAGCTTCCAAAACAGAACCTTCAGTGCTAAATGATTTCACTAGAAAATCTATAAACTACATAGTAAAGAGATAACTCACCACTGTCCAACATATCTTTCAATCGAGAGGAAAAAAGAAATACTCCCTAATTTATTTTAGGAGACCAACAGTAGCTTGACATCAAAACCAGAAGCAAACATTAAATAGCATGAAGTATACTAACAAATATCCTTCATGAATCTACCTGAAATAATTATCAATAAAATATCGCACATTAATTATATCATATATAATCATAATATACTGTCCAAGGTGGAATTTCTCTCAGGAATTCAACACAGTTTAACATTTAAATATCAATTAATATAATTCATTGCATCAACAGAATACAAACAAAAACTCCAGAAACTTATCTCAAAAAAGGAGGAAAATAGATATAAATTTAAAGGGATAAATATTCATTTATGGTTTAAAAAAAACTCTTGGAAAGTTAAGAATGTTAGAGGACCTCTTGAGTATAAGAAAGACATATACAAGGAGGAAGAATTAAAACTAACATTGTCCATGATGTTAATTAAAACTTAAATCCCATGTGCTTTCCTCCTGCGCTGGAGATAGGAGAAGCAAGCAACCCCTTTTTAGCTGCCTTCACCAGCAAAATGTGTCACAAAATTATAACACTACATACCAGTGAGAACAGCATGAAAATGTAAGGAACCACAAACATAGAACATGGAGAAGGACTATAACCTTTATGCTTTCAGGTGCAGCTCACTAATTTCTTAAAGACTTAAACATAGAGTGAACATGTGTTTTGGCCACTATTCTGTTGCTGGGAAAAAAAAAATATCACACCCACAACGTAAAGGAAAGAAATTAATTTTGGCTAAAGTTTCAGTGCTTAGTTGGCTGGCTCTCAGGTAGAAATGGCATGGTGGAAGAATAAAGAGGAAAGCTGTTACACTTATGAAAACCTTGAAGCAAGAACACAAGGGCAGAGACAAGGACAAGAAAATCTCCTTGAAGGTCATGCCTCCAACACGCGTCCTCCATCTATGTTTCGATCTGCCAGCACATTCGGTTGATGAACTCCTCAGTGGATTGCGAGTGTAGTCCTTTCAGCAGTCCAATCAACCTCCAAACACTACGAAGCTCTTAGTTAACATTTTTATGTAAACTAACCCCATAGAGCTCTGCAAATGTACACCTATATTTTTATGTAAGAAAAAGATACTTAAGGCCCTAGGAAAATCTACATAGATCTTGGTGTTACTGACTCTCCTCATCATCAGCTGAAAAGAAATCAGGAAGTCTTCAATTCCTGAATGAATAAACAAATTGTGGTGCAACCATTTAATGGAAAATTACTCAGAAATAGAAAAATGTATTGACGTATGAAACAACCAGATGAATCTCACCAGATGAAACACATAGTATGTCATCTTAGAAGGCCAGTGATACCATGACATAAAACTTGAAGGAAAGCAAAATTGAAGGGATGGAAAAGAAACCTGTGATTGAAAGGGGTTGAAGACATGGACAGAGGTCAGACAGAGAAGACCAGAACCAGGGGTCTTCTGAGATTGTGTCTGTGTTGTGTTTATGCTTTGTCATATAATTACATGATTATGTATGTTTGTTAGAATTTTAAAACCATCTGGCAGAAAAAGCAGATTGCACTGTATATGAAGTTTAAGGTCAAATAGTGGTGACATCTATGGAGTGCTTTAGAAGGTCCGTATCCCATTACACGTGGAGCTGGACTTTGTACCATCCCTCTCTTTGCAAGGAGTGTCTAACATTACTCACCAGATGAGTCAGGAAACAGAGGGATGATCTGGTTTGGAAGGGTCATTCTTGTCTTCTGAATCCACTAATTTTATAGTCCTCAAATCCTTCCCCAAGATGGATGGCTGCAGTAATTCTTCACCTCCCCTGTGCCATTTCCAGTAATACTAACAACCCAGGTTTTCCTACAAGGGTCCCACCCCTCGGGCGAAGACAAGTCCGGACGAAGACCAGCTTCTGGGTGAGAATAGGATGTTTCCACCACCTCTGTATATTGACGCTTGCTGTGCTTCAGGCCATAAATCACTTGATGACATCACATTGTTGCTATAAATTCATGAACAAATAAGCTAGCCTTCCATTAGGGAACATAAAACGGTCCATTTTCAGACTCAGTCTGCGTACTGTTTATGGGTTGCTTGCAGCTTTCGGGGATTTTATAAGAGAACATCCAGTGTTTCGGGCTGGCTTGACTCCAGAGAGCTATGTTAATATTGCCCATTTTCCAAGATATTTGGTGGGAACAGAGCAGAACAGAGCCACATTTTTCCATCAGGGACCTGCACCGCATTTTTAGTCTCTGTTTCCCAGACAAATTAAACCCACTGTTTTATGAGCTTCTTCAAAAGAGCTGCACAGTAGCATGCCTTATTGAATATGGACACTTCCAGTCAGAAAACAAATTGTGTCATATTGGGGCCCAGGGTCTCTGAATTCTCGAACACACTGTGTGTTTCCCTTGGGGTTTGACTCTGATTATTTAACCACTTTAGGGAGAGTGAGAAAAGGGAGTAGGACCCTAGAATTGGAAGAGTCATGAACCCAGACAACGTAGCTGTATCTGAGGTGGGGAGAATAGCGTGAGATCTACAAATGTCAAGCATCAAAGAGAGGACCAGATGGTTGTGTCTGGCACTTTCTATTTTTGCATTTGCAATGGAAGCTGGTGCTATGGGATCATCAGCCTTGTTATTAGCTCTGTAAGTTTTCTTTAGGATTTCAGCGTTGTGAATTTGGTTCAAGACGTCCACCCAGAGTACGTTGAGGTGACAGGGAAAAAGTGCCTCATCATGCCCTCATTTATGTATAACTGCAAAGATAAAGCTGGGCCTGGTGGAGCACACCTGTAATTCTAGCCCTTGGGAAGAGGCTGAGGTAGGAGTATCCTTAGGAGTTGAGACCAGCCTGGGTTACAACGTGAGTTAAGGCCAGCCTGAACTGCACAGTGAGACTCCATCTCAAAAAGAGAAAAAAATAAGAAAATACAAAAATTATAATAAAGGAAGAAACAGATATCTAAATGGTTCTACACAGAGTGAGTGATGTGTAAACACTATATAATTTTGTGAAAATACATATAAAATTTTGAATTTTTAGCTCAATCAGTGCTTATTGGTATGTGATCAAGGTCAAACAAGTTTTCTTGTTGTGCTTTTATTTAACCTCTTGTTCCCTAGATTGTTTTGTTTTATTTTGAGACAGGATCTCACTATAATTGAGACTGGCCTTGAACTCACTATGTAACCCAGGCTGAGCACAAATTCCCTGACATCCTCCTGCCTCAGCCTCCCCAGTGCTGGATTTCTAGGTGTACACCATGAAGTCCAGCAAATAAAATTATTTGGCAAATTGAGCTATTTGGATGCAGCAGATGGGGGGATGGTCTTGTGATCTTTAGGGTTCATAGTTCCACCATTTGTGTTTAAAAATGCAATTTGAGTAAAGACAAACTATGTTAAGTTGAATGACGACAAGCACACAGTGTGTTGTCCATCTTCTTTTCTCTTCTTTCTGAGCTGTGTACTATCATTTGTAACATTTTGTAGATTGAAAAATCAACAAGAGAGAATTTGGCATCTAATCAACAATTTTAAACTTGTATGAGAACGACCTTGCCTGCAAATATGTTTACCTGATTTGGGTGAACATTGCTTAAAAATAATTTGATACAGATACCTTTATACTAATATACATAAGAAAAAGAATAAATAGGGTATAGAATATTTATTGAGACTCATGACACAGGAGAACATGTTCTGTAACATCATGTAACTCAGTTGTGCCCCAAATTTTCTGATCAAGGATATTATGGAGCCACAGAGGAATGTGATTGATGATGTAGAGTGTGCCTAAGGAGAGTCATATGGAGAGAAAACATTCTCTCAGGCTTTCACAGAGAGCAAATTGGTCAAGCAATGTCCATAATTCATCTACATGGCTGACACTGACAAAAGATCTGCAAACTGCAGTACAGGGTTACAGGAGAAAGCCTGAGGAGACTTGACTGACCTCATCGGATACAAAAGTTACGTTTTTGTTATATAAGTCTTGTTTTAACTCAGTCTTAACCATTCAGCAGAAAAGTATGAAAACAAGGTATATAAAGTAAAGCCATAATAATATGCTGAGCTGTAAATGGCTCTAGTCAACAATTTCTGTGGATAACCCACTACTGTTGTGGACTGCTGAACTGTGCTGGAGTGTTTTGCTGAATTCAATCACCTATAATAATTGAATGCCAACAGAATACCCATCTTTGACTGGGCTAAACAAAAAAAAAGGATGCAAAGGATAGACCATTCTGTATTTGTATAAGCAGAACAGTTGGGATAAATATGCAGCTACTTTTGCTTAATTCTATGAGAAGAAAGATTTGCAGTAATAGTGTTTGGACAGGATATCTTGTCTACTTCTTGTACTATGGCTAACCACTAGGAAGATAACAATGTAAACAGTATTAATTATTGTAACTGTACTACAATTCAGCTTTAAAAAAAGATAGGCATATAGTTACATTCTCTTAATTCAGTGAATAAAGGGATCTGCTTTAACAGTGTTTGTAAATAGAATATCATGTATGCACCTTTTACAACAAATACCATAAGAAAACAACATACAAAGTATTAATTATTAAATCTATTCTACTAATTTCATTTGTAACTGTCTCATTACTTTTTGTTCTTCAATAAAATTATGAAAAAAATAAATAAAAATGTTGCAAAAAAAGAATATTGATTGAGTAAATACAGCAACTTACTATTTGAGGAAAATGTGGGTAGGCAACTGTACTCTAGATAGTGTTTTCTCGTTGTTTTTTATTTTTTTTAATCAGTAAAGAGCCAAGTGTGGTGGTAACAAGCCTGTGATTCCAGCAGTTGGGAATCAGAGGTGGGCGGACAGATGCAGGATCAAAGGCTGCTTGGGCTACTGAGTGAGGTCAAGGCCATCCTGAGTTACAAAGTGAGACCCTGTCTCAAAAGAAAATAATAATAATAATAATAATAATAATAATAATAAATAGTAATCAGTGGAGTAAGACAACTTGCATAAGAAACAAAAAGGTAAGGGCAGGGGAGATGACTCAGTAGAATAAACACTTCTCTGGCAAGCGCAAGGGTTCAATCCCCGGTTCTTCCAAAAAGAAAGAAAAAAAGAAACAATAAGGTAAATCACAGATTCCAAGATAAATGAAATTTACTGGTAGGTCTGAAAAAAGGAATGGTTTGATATTTCATGGACATTTTACCAGTGCCTCAGACTACGACAAAATTTTGGGGGCTTCAAAATTAGAATATCATTTTTTTCTTTCTATTCTTTTTTTTTCTTTTGAATTTCTTCCAACTTTTTGTTATTGTTTTGTTTTGTTTCTCTTCTTTAAATCAACCTTGAATGTTTATATCCAGTGATAATAACAGCTAATTTGAAGACAATGTCATGTAGTTCGGCAGCTGCTGTTGAATTACTATTACTTTGTTTATGCAAATTTTGTATCGTTTCCAATGGGGTTTTTCCTATCACTATTTTGTGCTTTTTGTTTAAAAAATGTATTCAGTACAGGGTCTACAGGGTCTCAGTGCAGAGATCGAACTCATACTGGATTACAGGCACGTGCCAGTCTCAATTGCAGTCTCAGAGCATCCCAGGGGCAGGCCAGCATGGCAAGCTTGGGAATTGAACCCCAGGCACAGCGTTCTACCTAAGCTGGCTCTTTAGTCCATTGAGCTATGTGACTGGCCCTGCTATTTTGTATTGTTTAATAAAATAAAGAATTAGGGGTTGGGTAGATAGCTCAGTGGTATAAGAGTCTGCCTGGCAAGTGAAGGACTCGGGTTTGATCCCTAGTACCACATGCTATGCCAGCCCAGGGTGTGGTGATGCACATCTGTAATCTCAGTGCTCAGTGATGTGAGGCTGAAACAGTCAGGAGACCCTGTACCATATATATATATATATATATATATATATATATATATATATATATATATATATATATATATATATATAAAACTTGAGAAACAACTTTAACATTCATGGAAGGAACTGACTGAGTGGGCGGCACCAGCAGTAGGACGCTGGCCCCTGGCTCATAGAGGAAACTCACCTACATTTCTACATTGATTCTGAAAGGAAAATATTCACCACCTAGCTGGCAAGTGATGAAGATTCTGGGACCAGTGCCAACTTAGAGTTAGAATCATCCCAAGACCAAAAGACATTGAACAAATAGGCTGTTGAAACAACCAAATGAACAAAACCAAAAAATCTAAAGTACTGTCATTTTTGGGAGCCCAGAGTTCATGCGCTTGCAAAATAGGTAAAGGAGCTAGGGAGGTGGCTTAGTAGAATAAGTGCTTCCCTGAAAAGTTCAAGGGCCTGAGTTCAATCCCCAGTTTCCCCTCAAAAAATAGTAACAATAATAAAATAAAATAAGCAAAGGCAATGATGTCTTTTTTTTTTTTTTTTTTTTTTTCAGAACCAGGGGATTGATCTAAGTGAACTAAAACCCTTGCTCTTGCCTGGAAAGCGATTATTCTATTGAGCAATCTCCCCTTCCCCAGTCTTTGTTTTTAATTTTGCTTTTATTAGTACATTCTTGCACTCTGTGATAATTATATTCATTGTGGGGAGTCAATACATGTACATAACATGTGTGAATTTTCAGGGGGATATCACGAATCAAACTCAGGACCATGTCCTTCCCAGGCAGGCTCTTTTACCACTGAAATATCTCCAGACCCTGAATTCATGTTTTAATCCTTGTTCCCTCCCTCTTTTTATGCCTCTTCTCTCCAACTCTCTGTCTCCTTTCCTTTTACCAATATTGCATCTCTCCATTTTTTATTATCTTCCTTTTATCTTGATCTTTTTCTACTTTACATTTCTTGGTGACTACAACATTCTTATAGCACCACAAGGTGAAGATTAGGGATAAAAAGAATGGATCCAGATCTTGGTCCCTCAGCTTCACAGAATTGCCTCCAGGCCGGACTGCCCAAGGCATAGCAGAAGACCGGAAGCTTCAGGATGACTTGGGATCAGTGAAACACTGGAGAAGCAGATGAGGAGCAACTACTGTAAGAACCCAGGGTCTTCTGAACGTTAAAGAGAATTGGCACTCTAAGACTTTAAACACAAATTGGCTGGACTTTGGGCATATTGAAGCTATGTGTATATACACAATGAATTATGAAAGCTACTTGGCATCTCCACAAAAAATTGTCCACTAATACTTTAAATATTTTTCTGTTTTGCAGACTTCAGATGATCCTGAAGCCCACCCCCTTCTCATGTTGAGCATGGACAACGAGATAACTTAAAATCTGTGAGACTTTTTCCTTTCCTGCAGATTATTCTTCTCTAAGTGATTTTGTGTCTCTGTCAATGGTGGTGAGGCCTGTAATCCCAGCACTCAGAAGGCTGAGGCAGGAGGATTGTTGTGAGTTCAAGACCAGCCTGAGCTACAAAATGAGCGTAAGGCCAACATGAACTGCATAGTGAGACCCTGTCTCAAAAAGACAAAAAAAAAAAAAAAAAAAGTTTTGTGTTTGGAGCATAAAACTGCCTTTGAAATCTTCCAGGTGATTGTACATTAATGGAAGTTCAAGTAGGTGACACATAGTATCATTCCAAGTACCATCTTCACTGCAGGTCGATCTGTTTAAATCCATGTCTCTCATCTTAAAGTGATGTGAATGTAAGCAAAGTGCCTCAAATGCAGTTTTTAGCATCCTGACTTGTCAAGGAAAGATGAAGCTCTTCCTAGATGTTAGTTAGGTGAAATAAGTTCAATTGCATGTCCAGTGGCTCCCCTGGTGCATGCTAGCTTCTCCATCTCCGAAGGTGATTACTGGTAATTACTGGTAATCCATACTTTACTGAGGTGTGTGTGTGTGTGTGTGTGTGTGTGTGTGTGTGTGTGCATTCCAGTATGTATGTGTGTGTCTATGTTTGTGTGTTAGGAATACTATTCTCAGGCCAGCCAAATAGCTCAGTGGATTAAAGCACCTGCAAGTAGGCGCAGGGGCTGGAGGTTCTATCCCCAGTCCTGCTGTGTCACCCCACTCCTGCAGCATGCTGAGGTGGCAATTGAGACTGCGTGTGGTGGCGCACACCTGTAATCCCAGCTCTTTGGGAGGCTGAACACAGGGTGATCGATACGAGTCAGATCTACATAGGAAGACCCTGTAGAACCTGTAGACCCTTACTAAAAATACAAGTAAAAAGATAATGTTCCTAATGTACAATTTGAAGGTAAGTGTGTTAGAGAAACATTGAGAAAAATATATGGACAAAAGTAACCTTTAAAAAAATCTTCAACCAATGGTCTAGCCAACAGTAGTAAAATAATGCACAGAAGTAGACAGGCAGAGCACTCAGCTATGACTGCAACTGCAAGGAAATCAGCAATCAGGAGTCACAGCTATGACAGTAGAGAAGGGAATTCACAAGGAACAGAGTGCTGGTCTGGTGTCCACACAGCTGGTAAACTCACCAACGTACACCTTCTCTTGCTAAGGTATTGTTGATGATGTTTTCCGTTTAACTTGAAGCATGATAATCTCATAACCACATTTCTCCACTGCACTTACCATGTAGGGAGGTTTTGAAAAGCTGACCTTACAGTGGTACCCTGGAAAGATTTTGCTTTGCATGTGACAATACTATGTATTTTAATTAAACATTTTTAACATAAATCCAAATACTTTAAATATGATGGGGTCCTATAGGAGAATGTTTTAGTTCATGTAAAGAATATTCTACAGCATACTGTTGCCATAGAAACATCTATGTAGGTAGACTTCTGAGGCCACGGAAAAATAATTCCTGCATCTTATTTTGAACTATAGTTTAATGATGCCATCCAATTCCTGTCAGATATCTACCCAGTTTTGTTTTATTTTTGTATTTTAAGGAAGGGTCTACAGGGTGGTCAGGGTCTCACTACTAGATCCGACTCATAATGACCCGCCTGTTTACAGCCTCCCAAGAGCTGGGATTACAGGTGTATTCTACCACGTCCAGTCTCAATTGCATCTCAGAGCATCCTGGGGATAGAGGCCAACACGGTGGGCCCAGGGATTGCATCCCCATCCCCTGTGTCTTCTCGCAGGTGCTTTAATCCGCTGAGCTATTTGACCAGCCCTATGCCCAATTTTAAACTGAAATGTAATTCAGCACCTTAGGAAGGCTTGTTTCAATGATTGTACACAAAAGAAGGTGGCCCGAGCATGACAAACACAGAGTGCCTGCTTCATTGTACACCAAGTAGCTATGAGCTGCCTAAATGTGCTCCAAATTCTGCTGTCTTAGAAGTACCATTTTGGCCTCAATGTTGTTTCAAGGCCTCCATCTTTCAGCAGGAAAGCCTAATTCCCACCATCAACAGGGAAACGCAATTATTCCTAAAATTAAAGCAGGTATCATTAAATCTTTTCATTTCAATTTGAAAATATCGGGTGAAGAGTTTAAGATTAATTTGGTCAGTTTAACCAGATTGCTGTTCATTACAACTATTAGCATTAAGACATCAGTAACACAGGTCCTCCAAACACAAGCAAAGTATTATAGGACATCCAAGTAGACACACACTACAAGGAGCTGATTATATTTATATGTTTTCTTGAAAACTCGAGTGGTATTTCTCAAAAATTTTTAGGTGTCAACATATGGTTTCAATTTCTCTGAAATATATAGCATAGCTTGTTCTCAGAGAAAAAGATGCCAAACAGGACTTGTAAATGTATCTTGAGGTAGAACTTAACATCCCGTCTTTCCTATAAGTCTCCTTGGCTAATGCTTGCATAACCACCTCAAATGGAAAATCACACCATTACCCAAAAGAAGTTTGCCCAGGAAACAGGTTTGCCTTTCTTATCCACACTGACCAGCTTTCTAACTGAATTTTAAGTACAAAAACATCAGCATCGGACTTCGTCAGATGATTGCCTTTATTATCAGCAGTGTAGCAATTTAGACAAAAGAAAGCAGGCTATTGAAGTCAGAAATAGGATATTTGAAGGACAAGCATTCAAAAGCCATCTTTCTAAAACTTCTCCCTACTATTCTGTTGCTCACAAACAGGAAAAGTGGAGGATTTGCATTTTCCAGAAATTTTGGTTATGCTGCTTTTCCTGGTATACTAAATATATGTTAAAGAATTGCATATCTTTGAAATATATTGCAGGTTCACTAGCT
>PVKA01051493.1:0-12169 GCA_004027165.1 Ctenomys sociabilis
GCAGGAAGAGAGACAGGCAGGGAGGCAGGAAGAGAGACAGGCAGGGAGGCAGGCAGGCAGGCAGGGAGGCGGGGAGGCAGACTGGTGCTACATCCAGTGCAGCTCTCCAAGCTCCGGGGGAGAAGGGTGGCTAGAGGACCGAGAAATCAGGAGGAGAGACACAGATCCGGGTCAGGTGGAGCCCTCTCCCCAGCTGGGAGGAACGGGACTGCTCGGTACAGTGGTGTATCCACTGAAGCTCCCAGGAGAGTCATGTCAGCTTCAGTTCCTCTGTCTAGCAGCTTCCCAGTGTGAGCTGCAGCGGCTTGCCGGGATGGCTGCCTTGAGCTCTGTGTTCTTGGGGCGGCTCAGCCTTAGCCCCACGTGTGTCGTCAATCCCCACATCTCCCCTTTTCTGTTTTGTAGCTGTAAGCAACGGGTGGTCAGCTGCAGTTGGAGGAGCCGTGTTTCGAGGGCTCTGCAGAAGACTTTGTCTTTCTCAAACCCTTTCCATTCTGAATGAACTTACTCATAGGCTAAAGATTCCCAGCCCAAAGATTTCAGGCACCGGAGGTCAGCAGTTTAACACACACAGCCCATTAACGCCCAGCAGTAGTCAGTGAGTGTAGCTAGCAACTGCCAAGTGTTAGTGATTTGACTCTTCCACAACTAGCATAAACTAGAGCCTTGTGTTATACATGTACACATACTACATCTTGTGATTATACTTTTCTGCTAGATGTTCAAGACCAAGTTAAGGTGAGGCCTATACTAATTTTTATGATCTAGTCAGTTAAGTCTCCTCAAGATTTACCCTGGTAAACTGAATTGCGTATGTTGTAGGGTAATAATAAACTTCTTTTTTAGAGGGTTAACAACCTAAGTTTGCTGATCAAAAATTGGAGAAAAAGAAAGGGCTGCAAGGTCAGCCACCATTTTGGCCCTCGCCTTTCAAGGTCAGTGAAGACTCAGGACATAGGAGAACTGTACTGTAACACCATGGAACTCAGTGGTGCCCCAAATTTCCTGATCAGGGAGATTATGGGGCCACAGAGGAAAGTGATCAACGATGTAGAGTGTACCTAAGGAGAGCCACATGGAGAGAAAACTTTCTCTCAGGCTTCCACAGAGAGCAAATTGGTCAAGCAATGGCCGTGACTCATCCACAAGGCTGACACTGACAAGGGATCTACAAAGTGCGGTACAGGGTTACAGGATAAACCCTGAGGGTACCTGACTGACCTCATCACATACAAAAGTACATTTCTTGTTATATAGGTCTTGCTTATCTCAGACTTAACCATCCAGCAGAAAAGTATAAAAAAGAGGTATATAAAGTAAAGCCATATTAATATGCTGACCTGTGGGCCGGGGAGATGGCTCAGTGGAATAAGCACTTCCCTGGCAAGCGCAAGGGCCTGAGTTCAATCCCCGGTTCTGCAAAAAAAAAAAAAAAAGAGAGAAAGAAAAAAAAAAAAAAGAAAAAAAAATATGCTGAGCTGTGAAAGGCTCGAGTCAACAACTTGTGCAGATAACCCACTAGTACTATGGACTGCTGGACTGCGTTGAATTATTTTGCTGAATTCGTGCAGCTGTAGTATTTAGATGCCAATGGGATACCCATCTCTGACTGAACTAAACAAAGGAGCTACAAAGGAGGACCATTTTGTATTTGTATATGCAGAATAGTTAGGATAGATATACAGCTTCTTTAGGTTAACTCAATGAGAACATTTGTACTAATAGTGTTTAGACAGGATATCCTGTATGCTTCTTGTATTATGGATAATCACTAAGAAGATAACAATGTACAATGTGTTAATTAAAAAAATATTTTTAAGACAAAAAATGAAATCATAAAAACTGTTTAAAAAGAAAAAAGTTTTGGATAATTTCATTTTTGTGTACCTTGGTATAATTTTATTCAAATTTCTTGTGTGAAAAGTTCATTTTTCTTGGAAATGTGGTGTTACAGATTCAACTAAATTCAGAAATTTTAAATCTTTAAATATTTATTGCCTACCCCTTTCTACTTTAAGGATTTTTTTTGAGAATTCTAATAATACAAATATAATTTTCTTGATTTTGACACAGTGAACTATTGTGACTGATCTGTAAGTTTTCTTCATTTTTATTTTTAGGCAGTTTTTATTGTTATATTCATTTACATTTGTAAGTTCTATTACAATGTGAATCTATTTAAAAAAATAAAATAAAAAAGACCTACCCTGGAGCCAAGTGCAGCCCTTCTAAGGCTTTCGTCGGGTACAGCCATCTGGACGAGTCACACACATTGCTCGACCAAAGAACGTTCTGTGAAGTCTTGGGCGATGCTTTCCTCTCCTTGTGACCCTCCTTAAGCGTGCCACACACTGCTGAATTACTTTCCACCATGGTCTTGCGATCAGGGCCAAGTCATAGGAGGCCATGGCACTGGCTCCGCTGCGTCCTGGGCTCTCACTGACCTCGGGGCTACAGCCAAAACATTAGCTGTTCTCTTAGCCCGTCAGTCTCTGTGATTTTGGTCTCCAAACCTCAGTTGTTGAACATCCAGCAGAAAAGATTAATGACATTACATTGTAATGGAGACAGTAGTAAGCTTAATATTACTATTTTATCTGAATATAATACACCTTAGCATGTAAAATGGAACTGTTATTTTCTGCCACCCGTGGATCTTCTGACATTTGGATCCCTCAAGAATAGAGCAGATAAGCTACATATTTTACACACAGAATTAGAAATCAAAAGCCATATATAATAGTGCAGCATTAAAATCATGATGACATTTTGAAATATGCTTAAATTTTCATTTTGACATAGTATAACTTTTTTCATCAATCATCTTTTTACCTAATTTATAGACCATTAATAGGCTGTACATTACATAAGTGTTTTTGCTAAAGTTTCTGAATCTGAAAGCAAAGTCTATCCCCATGAGCAATTCTTATTTTACATTTTAGATGACCTGTACATGTAGAGGCAGGAATACATTTAACCCACCATGAAATTAGCAATACTGAGTTGTCATACACATTTGAGAACTTTTGTTTCTCAATTTAGTTTTGTCCCTGGCAAGTGCAGGGGCCTGAGTCCAATCCCCAGTTCCTCCCTCTGCCTGGGAGGAAGGGAGTAGCTCTACCATCCCAGTGTGTTTATACTCTCAGGAGGTTGACGGCAATTCTACCACTTGGTCTAGTAGCTTCCTTTTCTTTTTTCCTCTCTCTCTCTCTCTCTCTCTCTCTCTCTCTCTCTCTCTCTCTCCCTCTCTCGGATCAAACTCAAGACCTTACAGGCAGGTGCTTACACTACTGAGTTCTCTCCCCAGCCCTTCCTAGCAAGTTTCCATTGCAAGTTGTAACAGCCTGTTTACATGGCTTGCCTTGAGTTCTCCATGTTCTTGAGGCTGGCTCTGTCTTAGCCCCACATGTGTACTCAGTCTCCAGCTCCAACTATACCCCATGGGCCAGGGATGTAAAGAAGGATGGAGAGACAGGCACCACTGTCTAGCAGTAGGCTGGCTTCTTCTCTCTCCATAGTCATGATCACACGGGGCTCCTCTGTGGACAAGACTGTCTGGCCAAAGGGGGAGAGCAGAGAGTGCTGTGGGGCCCTTCAGTCCTTCTGGACCCACTGGAGAGACGAATGCAACCCCGGGACCCCCACCTCAGGGGTCATCTGGCTCCTACTGATCACCCTTGCAATCCGGGCAGCACGGCGCAGGAGGCCTCTCGTTGTGACAGTTATTACCTCAAGCCCTGGGCAGGTTGGCCTAGATTTCTGAAGCAGTGGCACGTTAGTCTAGCTGTTGAGCTCATCTTGAAGCCCTGGGAATTAGACTTGGAGTCCATTTCTTAAGGCCACAACCAAGGAAGCCACATTCTCTTGGTCTCTGTTTTTCCCCACTGGCTTTTTCTTGGCCTTGATTATAAAACATTGCAGAGATAATTTTCACTAAAGTATCAAGTGAGCTATTAGGGCAGAGGCATTCTTTCATAATTTTTTTTTTAATATCTGAGACTGACAGGGTAATAAACATGTCTTTAAAAATATAAATAAATAAGGCAAGCCAGATAGCTCAGCAGACTCAATCACCTGCTTAGGCAGAGCTAGGGACCAGGCTTTGACCACTGGCACCACATGCCATGCCAGCCCTGCCCCGTGGTGCACTGAGACAGCAACTGAGACTGGGCATGGTGGCACACACTTATAATTTCAGAGCTTGGGAGTGGAAAACAGGAGGATCACTATGAGTCCAATCCATGTAGTGAGACCCTGTAGACACTAGAAAATACATTTAAAAAGAATATAAATAAAGATTTTTTAAAAGAGAAAATGTGTGGTTATGAGAATGAGAAATACATTTTTTCAAAGATGAAGAATCTGAGCTGGGGAGATGGCTCAGTAGAGTAAGCACTTCCCTGGCAAGCACAGGGGCCTGAGTTCAATCCCCGGTTCTACCAAAAAAAAGAACCTACAATCTTTGGGCTGGGGAGATGGCTCAGTGGAATAAGCACCTCCCTGGCAAACGCAAGGGCCTGAGTTCAATCCCTGGTTCCACCAAAAAAAATTAGATAGGTAGATAGATACAGAGCTAGAGAGTTAAAATTTTTGGACATTTGCTTCATCTGCAATAGCAAAAGAAAAAAACAACCATCCCTTTTAATCTCTACTTGGGTTTATATTTTCTCAAGGAACCCCCTGAAGCAAGAGGCTCCAGGGAAAGCGGCTGCCATCTGGAGGCTGAGCAGAAGGTGGGGCAACTTGCACTGGCCGCCTGGCCTGCTCACGCTGAGCCTTTTCTGGCAACTCGCACTCTTAACTCTAGCATGCACTGCTAAAAGCACAAGAAATAGTTGGCAGTCATGTTTGAAGAAGGAAGCATCGCCTGCAAAGCCAACGATAAAGACCCAAACCACTGTCTCTTGACTTTCTGAAAGAGAATGAGTAAAATATTAAAGGGCAAATTGGAACTACTTGGAGCACTTCCTAGCCTGCAAAAGGGCCAGTTTCAGGGACAGATAGAGCCAAGTCATGGCTGAGAGAAACCCTGCCCTAGAGCCAAGGATGAAGAAATAGCTAAGATATTTATGCTGTCTCCCTAATCACCTAGGCAATCTTTTCTTAGCAGAAAGGTAAAACTAAATTGTGCTCAAATTCTACTCTAAAAATTTTTATGCCTGGAGCCGGGCGTGGTGGCGCATGCCTGTAATCCCAGCACTCGGGAGGCTGAGGCAGGAGGATTGTTGTGAGTTCGAGACCAGCCTGAGCTACAAAGTGAGCTTAAGGCCAGCCTGAACTGCACAGTGAGACCCTGTCTCAAAAAAAAAAAGACAAAAAAAAAAAAAAAATTTATGCCTGTGTATGGTTTGTGTCTAGGTGTCCCCCCAAAGCCTCATGCAGTCATGGGGTGGCTTCTGGAGTTTGTGATTGATTCATGATCCAATGCTGGGATTAAGAGTGTGAGTGCCCTGGGGCAGACACTCTGCATCACAGTGAGAGGGGGGACACATCACAGTGAGAGTGAGCCTGGCTGGCTGCTTCTCCCTCTGCTCTTTGCTGCCACCAAGAACCTTGCTCAAGCCGGGAGTGGTGGCGCAGGCCTGTAATCCCAGCACTTGGGAGGCTGAGGCAGGAGGATTGTTGGAGTTCGAGACCAGCCTGAGCTACAAACTGATGAGCTTAAGGCCAGCCTGAACTGCATAGTGAGACCCTGTCTCAAAAAGACAAAAGAAAAAAGAAGTTGCTCTCTGCCATGTGCCACTCTACCTTGGAGCCAGCTGAGTGTGGACTGAAACCTCCAGTAACTGTGAGCTAAATCAACCTTTCCTTCTTTAATTTTGGATGTCAGGTATCTGGTCCCAGCAGTGAGGGAAGAGTAACCAAGATCATTTGTAACACACTTATGAAGCTCACAGGTTAAAATTATACCCATTGTTCAGTACCCGTGATTTGTTAGCTCAGGTACTTCCCTCCCCTGCACACATAAATGATGAGAACCAGACAAGTGGGGGAGAGAGAGCCTGGGATTTGGGGATTCTCTCCTAAACTAAATGTGCTTCCCTGTCTTAGATAGCATGCTTAGGAAATATTTGGAGGTTCTTCCAACAGGGTCTCAGGTTCATCTCCTGAGAGAGATTCTTGCCCAGAACACTAAGCCAGGACATGGCTTTCATGTGTAGTCCCTTAGGTGAGCAAAATTCCAGTGCCTCATCTGACCCAGATATGGGGTATGTGTCGCTCCTCTACGATGACCTCCCTGTTCTTGATGTCACTTCTGTAGACTCAACTTAGCTGTTGGCTAGGAGGGAAAGGTTGAAACCACTCAGGTTTCTTGTCTCCCTGGTCATTCACAGCAAGGTATCTCTACAAGTGGAAAGTGACAGGAAAGGATCAGAAAGAAGAGCAGAGAAAGAGGAGCTTCCTCTCGTGCTCATGAAGACTCACTGAGACACACTGCCCATCCACCCTCATCCTGGAGAGCAGGGAGGAATCTCGGGAGCTAAGCTGCCTCCTCCCAGGAGGAGGACCAGACCAGAAAGGAAGCCGAAGCAGAGCAGCTTGACGTTCTCTCTAGAGTTCTCAGGGCACAGGTCAGACTGTGACGGTGAAACCTGTCCTCCATGTCTTGAGAATAGCTGCTGACCTTTTATGGGCAGAGGGAATCCCACGAGTCATGGATAGGGATGTATATTTTTCTAAATATAAACTATATTTTATTAAAAGACCTATTTTACAGCATTTTATAAATTGACTTTACTTTCTCTAGCATTGTTATCTAATCAAACCAAAACAGGGCAAACAAGGAGCACCAATCAATTCGGCAATTAGTAAGTCCCAAATGTAGCAGGATACTAGATTGGACTGTAAAAGCAAAAGTAAAATGTGCCATCAAAGAAACATTGTAATCTTCCCTTGTTCTCAACTATCATCACTCTTGCCTGGCAAGCACAGGGTCCTGAGTTCAATCCCTGGTACCACAAAACAACGAAAAATTATCATCACTTTAACAAAAACAGGAAAGGCTGGCCAAATAGCTCAGTGGATTAAAGCACCTGCAAACAGGCACATCGCCATGCCAGCCCCGCTCCCAGGGCGGGCATGCTGAGATGGCAGCTGAGACGGGGTGTGGTGATGCACACCTGTAATCCCAGCTCCTGGGAGGCTGTGAACAATGGGATCACTGTAAGTCTGATCTTGTAAAGGTAAAAATAAAAAGTCCCAAGACAACACCCAGCCCCACGCTGGACTAGCTCCATCTTAGCCCTTTGTTTCACCTGTTGCTAAATGTTCTGGGAAAGTTACATGCAACTAGGCAACCACAAGGTTGCTCTAAAGCCTCAGCAACCCCCAGGTGGCCCTCAGTCAATCCTGACAAAGGAACAATTGCTATTGGCTTCTGTAACCTGCTTGCTCAAGTTTCCCTCTTACCCCCTAACGACCACAAGATGCTCCCCAAGGTTACCCAAGCATTACAGAAATACGTTATTCTGTCAGAAAAATCCCCCCACGCCAAGCCAATCAATGCAAAGTTCATCCCCTATTAACCAATGCAATTAGCTTCTGTAGTGCGCTTGCCCCCTCCCGATTTTGTGGTTTTTGCCTTTATAAACCTGCCTATAATGACAGCTCGGGGCTCCGCAATCGCCTTAGGTTCAGAGCCCCACGCGTGGTTCAATAAACTTTTGAGCTCTCACCCTCGTCTCTTGGCGTCTCCCTGCCCACGGAGATCTGGGTCAGTGCAGACCCAACAATCTAGTAGAGAGACCCTTAACATTCTGTAGACCCTTTCCTAAAACCAAAAATTTAAAAAATACATAAAAAAGGCCAGGCACAAATTTTAAAACATAAGCAACTGACAAACAAGGAGGACAATTTCAATTACCTGAATGAGTCACAATCCAGAATCGTGGAAACAAAAGTGTCCGGCGCCGCTCCCGTCCCGCGGAAGAAGACACTGGACACTCAGCAACGGGTTCAACGAGCCTTTATCGTTTGGGATGCAAGCCTCTACATGCGTCCGCCACTTGCGGCTCCTATCGTGCAAGCATGGCGGATTTCCTGATACAAGAAGCTATATAGACTTTACAGACCAATCACAATTATACACGTGCTTAAATGGCATTGGTAGGATCATAAAACGGCGGGCTTTTCTCTGGATAGGAGGGGCCCAGGCACAGCAACAAGAACCCGGAAGCCGGATATGGGCGCCATCTTGGCAGACACGATGGGCGGGGAGCGAGGAGCGGTCGCCATCTTGGAATGGCTCCCGACACAAAAGCACTGTTATCTTCTCCCAGTTATCTTGGCGGGACCTTCAAAGGGCATAGGACCTTTAAATGATGTAAGAGAGACCATTTGCCCCTAAAGAGAGATGTGTGAAGATATTTCAAGGAAATGTGCACAACTTTGAAAAGGTCTTCTTGCAACTGCTTTATCTTGTCTCCAACGATTCTGGATTTGTTTGCATAGAAACAGCAGCGCCCCTGCAAAGCCAAACAGATCCCTCCCTGCTCTGCTATTAAGATCTAAACCTCTCCTATTTTGGAGGACTACTTCTGCTAAAGAATGTATCTGATCTTGGATGTCTTGAGTGGTACCAGACAATGTTTGTACATCGTCAATCAACTGATTAGACGGTTTGGTGTAAGAGTGTACTGCTACCCCTAAAAAAAAAAAAAAAATGAATAAAAAAAATAAATGATGTAAGAGAAATACTGCAGCTCTTGACTTGCTAGACATCAGAGACACCCAATTTATGTTCCCCAATATCAAAGAATGAATTTTCAGGAACAATAAAAGTTAAGAGTAGGAAAAGTTACTGGGAGAGAGAGCCTCTTGAAAGACAGGGAGGGGCCCAAATGGCTTGCCAGAGTCCACTTCTCAAAGACAGTTTTACAGAGAAAAATCATGAGGTCGGTACACTGTGCGAAGCAAAACTACCATCAGCCGATAAGATGCCAGCTGTAGCCACCTGGGTAACGCTGAGCGGTGCGAAGCAGCTCCTACAGCCCACGGACAGAGCAAGGAATCCTACAGCCCACGGACAGAGCAAGGAATCCTACAGCCCACGGACAGAACAAGGACCGCTTCAGGAGGAAGAGATGGGTCAGGAAGTCCTGGCTCCCTGGGGCGACTGATGTCTCTCGAGGCCTTACTGAACTAGGTGGTACCAATGGCAGCACGGTGCTTACCCCAGGCATGGAGGCCTGGTCATCTGTCCTTATCATCAAGCCTGGCCTTCAGTGGCTGTGCTGGCAGCCACAGTCGTGATGTATTTTCATCCCCTGCACTGACCTCTTCAAGGGCCTCTCCTTCTTCCCCTCTGTATCCCCCCAGGCTACTGACCACCAGTCTGTGCCACCCGCTGTGGCAGTCTCCGTATTGTTACTCCAGCAGCAGCCCCCTGACCATGCTATGCCCACCCGTGGACTGCTCCAGTGTCACGCACCGGTGTGCCGGTACCCTCCCGAAAGCCCCACCCACAAGGACACCAGGCTTTAGGGGAGAAGTCATATATAAGCCATCATCGTCCTAGTGGTTCCACCCGTGCAACTGGCCAAGAAAAAGAAACAAAGAGCATTAAAGTAGAAAAGAAGACATAAAACTGTCTCACTTTGCAGAAGACATGATCTTACATATAAAAGCATCCTGAAGAATCCACTAAAATACTACTAAAACTAATAGATGAGTTTATGGTTAATAAACACAAAGTCATTTACATCAAAATCAATTGCGTTGGGGCCAGGGAGATAGCTCAGCAGCATAAGCACCTGCCTGGCAAGCGCAAGGTCCTGAGTTCAATCCCCGATACTGCAAAAAATAAAAAAGAAGAATACTGAATTAAAACAATTCTGTTCCCAATAGCACCAAAAAGAATAAAATACTAGGATTAAATTTAACAGGAGAAATGTAAAACATACCATGAACACTAATTAAGGTGCAAATAAGAGGAAAAGTGGCCCATGTTTCTGGGTCCGAAGATGGAATGACATGCTCGCTTGGTAGCACTCGCCAGGGCCTGCAGACGCCACACGGCCCCTGTCAGGTGTTCTCTGGCATCTCTGCACAAGTTGAGAAGCTGGCTGTGATAGTCACATGCACTGGCAAGGGATTCAGGATGGCCAAAGGGCCCCAGGCATAGGGGTGCACACCTGTAATCCCAGCACTCTGAAGGCTGAGGCAAGGGGATTGTGAGTTCAAGGCCAGCCTGGGCCACGAAAAACCTTGTGTCTTAGTTACTTTTTACTCATTGCTGGGACAAATGCTCGACACTCAAAATGAAGGAAGGAAAGGTTTATTTAGCTCACAGTTACTGGAGGGTCCAGTCCATATTCCGCTGGCTCCAGGCCAAATAACAGCAGTTCATGGCGGCAGAAAACGATGAGGAGCAGAGGAGCCGCTGCTGCGGTGTCCCCAGGCCTCTCTCTTCTTCTGTGCTGACTGCGAGGATCCGCGCTCCATGGCAAAGATCCGAGCCCCTCCAAAGTCGTGCAGCTGCGAAGGTCAAGCGGCTCTGAAGACTGGGGTTTCTCCACGGAAGTGGGACAGGCGGCAGTAGGAAACCTGGCAGGGTCGCAGGAAGCCTTCCTCAATTCTTGGGCCCTGCCCAACCTCAGGACTAGGCCCCCACTCTGAGAACTGCGGAGCTGATTCAGCCAAGTTGACACAATGTATCCACTAACACAATCCACCCCTTGTCAACTTGGCAACTAGACATACACTATTTTAAGCCAATTTCCATGTTTAAACATTTTACAACTTGAACACTAGAACTATGACATTTTGCCCCTGGGCACCCCCTCCAAGACTCAAGCACATCCTTTTATGCAAAAGGCATTTGAGTCCATCTCTAAGAGCTGCCAAAGTCCTAACAGTTTCAGCAACACTGAGAAGTCCAAGTCCCAAATTTCCAAGATGTAAGGGAAACTTAGCCATGAGCCCCTCTACAGATGAGAAATTAAACACTTCCAACCTGCAAAGGCATAAGATAAGCACCACCATTCCAAAAGGTATGCACAGCAGGATAGAAACAGTTGGGACCAAACCAAGCCCAAAGTCCAGAGGGGCAAATGTTAAGCCCTGTAGTTCCCTGTGGACCATCCAAAGCACCCTGTAATGAGTTGTGAGCTCCAAAAGCCTTACGTGGCTCCACCCCCTGCTGGTCGTAGCTCCCACAGCTTTTCTCTCAGGCCTGCTTTGCTCCCTCCTTGCAGTTTTCCTTAGAGGATCCACGTTCCTGGCTTTTCCAAATTTCTAGGGTTTCCACTGAATCAGCTCTCACTCACAGCTTCACACACTGCCCTCCCAGGGGCACACTGCCTGGCCTCCCAGGGCTTCTTCTGCAATCGAGGTGGAAGCCTTAGCCTCAGAACTCCTGCACTCCGCATGGACCTAAAACCAGCGCCACGTGGATGGTGCCAAGGTCTGCTGCCAGCCGGAGCAGTAGCCAGGCTTCCCTCTCTCTTGGCTGCAGGGGTCGAGCGCCTGGACCACTGAGCACTCTGACTCTGATTCCCAGGAACAAATTCTCTGTGTTGGCACCATTCTGGAACCTGGTGTGGGCGCCACCTCCGTTCTGGAACATGGGGCTCTGCGGCTTTCTCCTCAAAGCAAAGTCCTTCAGCCTTGAAATTGTGAGGCTGCAAAGGGCAAGAACCTGCCCCCTCCCTGATGTCCTCAGCACACCTCGTCTACTCTCCTGGTCCTTCTCAGCAGGGGAGGTCCTCTCGGCTCTGTCCTCACAGTCCACAGCCTTCCTCGTGCTTCCTTTCTGGCCAAACTCACAACATAAATCTGGGTAAAAGCCCCCAACAGCAGTCACGCCACCGCCCCAATATTTGGCTGCTTTGAAATTGCTTTTTCAAGATGACCTAGTCCACTGTGCTCAATCTCAGTCTCAGGCAAAGTCTCTGGACAGAAGCCGAACGCAGACAAACCTGCTGCCAAGCCATAACACAAGTCCTCCACAGTGCAGCAGCCAATGCTGTCCTTCCTGTCCTTTGCAGTAGAAACCTCCCAGCCTGGCCCTTAGTCGGGCTTCCTGTCAGCATCCTGGTCTGAGCTCTGACCAGGACCTCCCGCACAGCACGGCAGAAGCTGCTTCAGCGCTTGCTTGTAGGCGACATCTCTGACCCTTTCCTGTCTCTTCCCATAAGCCATTGCCAAAGGCTTGTAATCCACATTGTCA
>PVKA01051494.1:0-12155 GCA_004027165.1 Ctenomys sociabilis
AAAAAAAAAAATAAAAATGCGTGTTCCCAGCAGCTGTCAAGGGCCCTGCCACTGTGCTCTGGTGGAATGTAAACCTTTTCCATGTATTTGATGTTTCATGAGCTCCTACCAACTTCATGGAACTGTTTCCTTCAACATGGAAGTCTGGGCGATTTGCAGATCTACAGTGTCAGAGAAAGAGTTCTGCCTCAGTTGACAGGTTTATTGTATCATTAAGACTTTCAGAATTAATTGGAGTAAGTTTCCTTGGAATAGAGGAAGAAAACAGGCCTTGAAATTAAGAAAGCATCATGACCTTGGGTAACTCTGATGTGAAGCTGCGGTGTTCTTAAGGCTACACTTTTTAAAATTATGATTTTCTTGACTCCTACCTACCTTTACTTTTCTATTATATTCCATTAGTACAGGTTGTTCAGTCTCCAATAGTCTGGATGATGTCTGAGACTTAGAGGTAAATTCAGGTTATCAGAAGGGCCACCAGGGCACATGGGAGTGGAAGACGCTGGGTCCATGAGGGTGCAGATCCAAATACAGTCTGCTTGATCTCTGCTGGAAGGGAGACTGTAAAGACACTAACATGACTGATCATTGTATTTATCATTATAAATGATACAATTAGTGTAGCACTGTGTCTAATCCACTCTACCACAATCGATTTATTAATCCAATTTTGTGAACAGGGCATGTAATCCATAGAATATAACAAGATATATGTTAATCAATTATTTTTAAGTACATCTCAATAGTCCCAAATTGTATTAATGATAATTTTTGTTTACAGACAAATTACTTTCATTGTTCCATACAAAGTTATGTTTTATTTTATGTGTATAGCTATGGACATAGACACATCTATATTTTTTTTTTGGTGGAACTGGGGAAACACCTCTATTAATATACAGAGCATCATGGCTCAATCATGAACTACAGCATTTCTTGTGATTTACTCTATCTATCTATCTATCTATCTATCTATCTATCTATCTATCTATCTATCTATCTATCTATCTATCTATCTATGTATCTATCTATCTATCTATCATCTATCATCTATCTATCTCTATCTATCTATTAATCTATCTATCTATCTATCCATCTATCTATCTATCTATGATCTATCTATCATATCTATCTATCTGTCTGTCTGTCTGTCTGTCTATCATATCTATCTATCTATCTATCTATCTATCTATCTATCTATCTATCTATCTATCTATCTATTTATCATCTATCTATCATCTATCTACCTACCTATCCATCTATCTTGTATCTATTTATCTTCTATTGATTGTTTGGTTTGTTGAGACCAAGTCTCCCCGTGAAGTTCAGGCTGCCCTCGAACTCATTCTGTAGCCCAGGCTAGTATGAAATGAACAGAAATCTCGCCTCAGCCTCCTGAGGGCAAGGATGAGTGATAGGTTGCCTGTGCCATCATGCTAGGCTTATACAAATATATTATTCATTTTCCTCAGACTTCCATGTTGAAGGAAACAGCTCCACATCTTTATATCCTTTTAGCTCCCATTTCTAGATAGAAACTATCTTGTATGTTGTTTTTATAATTTCTTTATCCTTTTTAACAGCAGCTTTAGTGGGATGAAATTCACATACCAAATAATTCACCCATTTTCTTGATTATGTCCTTTGAAGCTCAGAAGCTTTACATTTTGATAATGTCTAGTTTATCTTGAACTATTATTTGCTGAAATTGTTATCAAGTTCAAGGTCACTGAAATGTTCCTCTATGTTTTCATCTAGGAATGTTACCGTTTTATTTATTACATTTAGGTCTCTGAACTTTTATATGTGGTGTGAGGTTAAGGTAGAACTTCTTCCATTTGTTTTTGCATATTTAATTGTTCCAGAACTATTGAAAAGAATATTGTTCCTTCATTGAATTGTTTTGCATTCATGTCAAAAATCAACTTATAAAAATATGAGGGTTTATTTCAAAACTCTCAGTTCTGTTTCATGGATGTACATATACACACATATCAAGCTTTGTTCCTTAATCAGTTTTCATCTTCTCTTTTAAATTAATTTTATGCAGCTTTTTGTAATTACATGCTATTCTTTAGAGATTTTTAAAATGTAGACAAAGCTGTGAACAGACAAATTCTTTAGAGACTTGGTGTTTTCAATTAATATTTTTCAAGATTAAGATTTTTAGTTACTAAGATTCATCCATGCTGACATTAATAATACAGTTATTTCAATACTGTGTATTTTTAAATATACCACAGGGTTTTAAAAAAATCTATCATTCTTTCTCATGACATGTCATTTTCTGTTCTTTCCCTGAATTTTGCAGTTTTATTAAAACCAAATATGTATCTCTTAATCTGCATCATGTCATTTCCTCTGTATATATACTTAAGGTTGAAATAGATCTATCCCTTGTTTGTGAATGCTAAATAGCTAATCCCATACTGACTTTTAAAATATTGCTTTGCTGCCTAAAATGTATTAGAAATTTTGTTTCACTTTACCACCTCTTTGGGAATAATGCTGTGAGAGTTTTGTGAGCTGGTCCGTCAAAATGATACACTAGTTCTTTAGAACTCCAACTTACATTTCTGTAATCAGGTAGAAATATCTTTGTATGCTTTTTTGCTCCATGCATATTTTGTCTTCCTTAAAAGATCTTTCTTGTCTCTGATTTTAATTAGGTTATTTAAGCTCTTAATGAGTTTTAAGATATATTTGTAACAGGATTTGTAAGTTGTGGTTTTTTTTAAATATTAAAAAGATACTTTCAATTTGTCAGTTGGTTTTTCCCTTTTTCAGGGTATGCTTTGATAATGGTAAGTTATTTAATGTAATTCAACTTACTGGTCGTTTTGAATATAGAGTTCATTTTGTACTTTAAGAAACAATTCCAAGTTACTTACACTGCACAAAAATAATATTTAAGATTTTTGTTTAACATTGAATGCTATTTGAAGTTAAATTTAGTAAGTGGACTACAAAGAGGAGTTAGACACATATTTACCTTATGAATAATCACATTATATACCTGTAATTATTAAATAGTTTCATTTTTCCCATAACATATGCTAATCCCTAAAATATATTTAATTTCTATATTTTTAAAAAACATTTTTACTTTTTTAATTCAACTTATCTGTCATCATGTCTGGTTACTGTCAATTCACAATAAGATGTGGTTTTGTTAGCCTAAGTCTTGCCTCATCTTTTTGCCCTTTTAGCAGAATACCTACCCATAAGCCTTTGCTTTCCCACACTGTACATTTAAAAGTCTACTTAAATTACATTACAACAAAAGCCAAAATCTTGTTGGTGTATCTATGGAGGTTCCCTTGAAGTTTTGAGTTGCCTGTGAGATCAATTTGGAGACCTTAAGTCTTTGCACTTGCATGATTTGCTATAGTATCTTGGGGTCATTTCTAAGAAACTGAAAAAGTTGGCCAAATGCACCTATGCAAAACTAACAAAAAACAATCCTGCCTTGGTCTTCTAGAAGATTTATAGTTATAAGACTGTAAGTTTTAAATTTTATCTGTGAGATGTGATCAAAACATATGGTGAATGTTTATGAAAAAAATTATTCCAGTAAAAGCCACATTGCCACTCCTCAGCAGGCTCCCAACTTGCTTCAAATATGCCTTTCCAACCATCCTTCCCAAGTCTTGGGGCAGTTTCATGTACTCTTTCGGCATGCTACCATGGCTGGCTCAGTGTCTTGCACTGTGGCAGAATGCTTGGCTTTTGTGATTATTTTTGACTTTGGGGACGAGCCAGAAGTTACGCACTTAACAGGCCCAGTGATTTTTTTTTTTTTTTTTTTTTTTTTTTTATGCTGAGCTGTAAAAGGTTCAAGTCAACTTCTTTTTTAAATTTCTGTTTAAAAATTTATTTATTTATTTTTTTAAATTGAAGAACAAATAGCTTCAAGAACAAATAGTTTCAAGACAAATGAACAGGACGGATTCAATAAATTAATACACTGCTAACTGTTTTTGTAATGTTTTGGTATTGTACAAGGTGCATACATGATACTATACTTACATACATTATTACAGCAGATGTCTCTAATCAGTGAATTAAGAGAGTGTAGCTATAAACTTATCTTATTTTTTATAGCTGAATTATATCACAGATTCAATAATTAATACTATCTACCTTGTTATCTTCCTACTGCTTGTCCATAGTACTAGAAGCCGACATAATATCTTGTCCAGCCACTATTAGTGCAAATCTTGCTTCTCATAGAATTATGCAAAAGCAGGGCATATTTATCCTAACTGTACTGTTTATAAATACACATCATGATTCTACCTTTGTATACCCCCTTTTTTTGTCTACACCTGTCAAAGATGGGCACTCCATTCCCAATAAACCAATTTAGGTGCCTGAACTCGGTGGCACAATTCAACACAGTCCAGCACTGCACAATAATAGTGAGTTATCTGAAGAAGTTGTTGACTGTAGTCATTTACAGCTCAACTTATTATTATGGCCCCACGTTATATACCTCATTTTTATACTTATCTGCAGGATGGTTAAGACCAAGATAGATCAAGCCATATATAACAAAAGATGTACCTTTTGATACTATTGAGGTCAGTGAAGTTCCCTCAGGGTTTACCATGTAATCCTGTACCTTAATCTGTAGATCCTTTGTCTGACTCATCCATGTGGATGAGTCATGGCAATGCTTGACCAGTTTGCTCTCTGTGAGAGCCTGAGAATCTCTTCATGTGACTCTCCCCAGGCACACTATAGCTCATCAGTCTCTTTCCTCTGTGGCTCCATAATCTCCTTGATCAGAAAATTTGGGGCACAACTAATTTTCACGATGTTACTTAGGACTATGTCCTGAGTCTTCGCTGATCTTGAAAGGCTAGGTAGGGCCAAAATGTTGGCTGGCCTTGCAGCTGTTCTATTTCTCCAATCTTGATCTGTGAACTTAGGTTGTTAACCATCCAGAAGAAAAGCTCATTAGTAGCTTGCAGCATATGCTGTTCACTTTGCCCTACCTGGCTCAATTGTTTTAGTTGTTGTTGTACATTTTTATTTGTATTTCTTCTTTTGACTTCTTATACTAAGAAAGCTATATGATATTTGCATATGTGTGTCTGATTTATTTCACTTACGAGTATATGTTCAAGTGGCATCCACTTCAATATAAATGCTTCAAGTTTATCATCCTTTATAGCTGAGTAATACTCCATTATATAGAAATACCACATCTTTTTCAACCATTCCTCATGTGATGGACATCTTGGTTGTTTACAAGATTTTGCTATCACAAATTGTGCTGCTATAAACATAGGTACACATATATCACTAAGATATAATGTTTTCAGTTCCTCTGGGAAAATTCCCAGTAGGAGAATAGCTGGCTTGAATGGGATTTCCAGTCCTACTCCTTTGAGGAGTCTCCACATTGATCCCCACAATGGTTGTACCAGTCTACATTCCCGCCAGCAGTGGAGAAGTGTTCCCCTTTCCCCACAACCTCTCCAACATTTGTAGTTGGTTGATTCCCTTATGATAGCCATTCTTTCTGGAGTGAGATGGTATCTCAGTGTTGTTTTATTTGTATTTCACAGATGCCTAGCTATGTGGAGCATTTTTTCATATATTTATTCGCTTCTTTAATTTCGTCCTCTGAGAAGTGTGTATTCATCTCAGATGCCCATTTCTGAATTGGGTCTTCAAATTTGAGGGCACTGTTATATTTTAGTTCTTTATATATTCTAGACAGCAGACCTTTGTCTGATTGCTTATTAGTTAGGATTTTAAAAAAAATTTGTGGGTTGTCTTTTCATTTTGTGACAATTTCTTTTGACTTGCAGAAATTCCTCAAGAGGAGTTGATCACAGTTGTTGATTCTTTCAACAAAGTGTTTCCCATGTGAATACATGTTTGTTCATGAACTCTTTACCTACCCCTATGTCTTCAAGAGTTCCTCCTACTTTCTCTTCCAGGAGATTGAATGTTTCTGTTTTAGTGTTTAGATCTTTAATCCATTTTGACTTTAGCTTAGTGCATGGTGATAGAGCTGGGTCAAGTTTTAGTTTTCGGCATGTAGAAAGCCATGTTTTCCAGCACCATTTGTTAAGGAGGCTATCTTTCTTCCAGTAAGCTTGTTTGGCCCGTTTGTCAAAGATCAGATGGCTGAGTGTGTTCGTAGCTGCCTCTGCTTCTTCTATTCTATTCCATTGTTCCTCAGGTCTATTTCATTGCCAATACCATGTTGATTTTATCACACTGGCTTTGTAATATAATTTCAAGTCAGGAATTATGATAACTTCTGCTTTGTCTTTATTGGCCAAGATTGCCTTTACTATTCTAGGTCTTGTGTAGTTTCAAATAAATTTTAGGAATGATTTCTCTAGGTCTGGGAGGAATGTTCGTCGCAGTTTGATAGGGACTGCACTAAATCTGTACAACAGTTTTGCGAGTATGGCCATCTTCACAATGTTGGTTCTTCCTATCCAGGAGCATGGAATATCTTTCCATTTTCTGAAATCCTCTATAATCTGTTTTCTTAGGGTGTTGTAATTTTCTGTGAAAAGATCTTTGACTTCCTTGGTTAAGTGAATTCCAAGGTATTTCATTTCCCTTGGTGCTATTGTGAAAGGTACTGTTTCCTTTTCAGTATGCTTGTTATCTGTGTAGAGGAATGCTATTGACTTTTGAATATTGACTTTTACCCTGCTATGCTACTGAATTTCCATATCAGTTATAGAAGTTTCTTGGTGGAATTTTGGGGGTCTTCCAAGTGAAGTATCATGTCATCTGCAAATAGTGATAATTTAACTTCTTATTTACCTATTCTTATTCCTTTTTTTCTGCCTCTTTTGTAATGGCTGTGGCTAATGATTCCAAAACTATATTGAATTGGAGGGAAATCCTGGTCCTGTACCTGATTTAAGAGTGAAAGATTTCTGTTTTTCCCTATTTAGGATAATATTAGCTTTTGGGTTATCATAGATGGCTTTTATCATGTTAAGGTAGAGTCCATCTATTACAATTTTCTGTAGGACCTTGAACATGAATGAGTGTTGGACTTTGTCAAAAGCTTTCTCTGCATCAATTGAGATGATCATTTGGTTCTTAGATTTCAGTCTGTTAATATAGTGTATTACATTTACGGATTTTCGAATATTGAATCATCCTTGCATTCCTGGGATGAATACTACCTGGTCATGGTGTATGATCTTCTTGATGATTTGCTGTATTCTATTTGCTAGGATTTTATTGAGTATTTTTGTGTCTATGTTCATGAGGGAGATTGGCCTATAGTTCTCCTTTTTGATTGTGTCTTTCCCTGGTTTTGGAATCAGTATAATACTTGACTCTAGCAATGATTTTGGGAGGACTTTTCTTTTCAATTTCATTGAAGAGTTTGCGAATTGCAGGGATTATATCTTCTATAAATTTCTTGTAGAATTCAGCAATGAATCCATCAGGCCCTGGCCTTTTGTCTCTAGGCTTTTTATTACATTTCTTAATTCGTTGGCTATTATTGGCTTATTGAGAGTTGTTATATCTTCTTGGATTAGTTTTGGTAATTTGTACCTTTTGAGGAATTGGTGCATTTCTACTGTGTCTTCTATTCTGTGGGCGTAAAGATTCTCTAAGTAATTATTGACAATTTTCTGAATTTCCGCTGGGTCTGTGGTGATTTCACCCTTTTCATTCCTTATTGCATGTACTTGAATTTTTTCTTTTCTCTTTTTGATGAGGTTGGCTAGAGGCTTATCGACTTTATTTAGTCTTTCAAAGAACCAGCTTTTTCATTTGTGGATTCTTTGAACTATTTTCTTCATCTCAATTGAATTGGTTTCTGTTCTAGTATTTATGATTTCCTCCCGTCATTGCGCTCTCGGTTTCATTTGCTTTTCTTTTTCTAGATGTCGGAGGTGCCACATTAGGGTGTTTATTTGTACCTGTTCTGTTTTCCTAATGTGTGAGTTCATAGCTATGATTTTCCCTCTAAGAACTGCTTTCATTGCATCCCATAAATTCCGGTAAGGTGTACTTGAATTTTCATTGAATTGTAGATATTGTTGAATGTCTTGTTGAATTTCTTCTGTGACCCATTGATTGCTAAGTAGGGTGTTGTTTACTTTCCATGAATTTAGTGGGTTTTTCTGGTTTCTTTTGTCATTTAGTTCCAGTTTCTTTGCACTGTGGTCAAATAATATGCATGGGATAATTTCTGTTTTCTTGCATATAATTACACATGAGCTCTGGACTAGTATGTGGACTATTTTGGAAAATGACCCTTGTGCAGCTGAGAAAAATGTGTATTCAATTATGGTTCGATGGAACACTCTGTATATGTCCACCATGTCCATTTGTTTGAAGCTCTGGTTCAGTTCTGCTACTTACTAATTTTTTGTCTGGTTGACCTATCTTTTTGAGATAAGAGTGTGTTAAGGTCTCCTGTTAAGATTGTGTTCTTAGACATTAAGTTTTTCATGTCCACTAAGATTTGTCTTACATAGTTGGGTGCTCCTATGTTTGGTGCAGAGATATTTATGAGTGTTAACTCTTGATCTTGAATTTTTCCCATGACAAATATATAGTGGCCTTGTTTATGTCATTTGATCATTCTTGGCTTGAAGTTGAGGCTCTCTGAGAACAGAATTGCTACTCCTGCTTTTTTCTGAGGTGCTGGGGCATGTAGTATTGTTTTTCATCATTTGACTTTGAGCCTATGAATGTCCTTTTGAGTTAAGTGTGTTTTCTGTACATGGCATATTGTTGGATTTTGTTTCCTAATCCACTATGCCAGTCTATTTCTCTTGATTGGTGAATTGAGTCCATTTACATCGATGGGTATAATTGAAATGTGTTGACTTATGTTTGTCATGATATTTACTTCCTGTTGTTTTCTCCTTTGTTACCTGTGTTTAGTTGTCTGTCCTATTTAGTGGGTTCCTTCTGTTCTCATTCATGTAGTTCTGGTCATTGTGTTCTCTCTGTAGAACCTCTTTCAGTAGCCTGTGTAAGGATGGCTTTGTAATCATGAAATTCTTTAGTTGTTCTTTGTTGTGGAAGCATTTCACTTCTCCATCAAACTTGAAAGAGAGTTTTGTAGGATTCAAATTTGTTTTCATACAGGACTTGTAGTCTGTTCCATGCTCTCCTAGCTTTCATGGTTTGTGGAAAGAAGTTGTCTGTAATTCTGATGGTTTTCCTTTGAATGTGATCTGCTTCTTCTCTGTAGAAGCTTTCAGTATATTATTCTTGTGTTGTATTTCTGGGATCTTGACTATTATATGTCTCAGTGTGTTTTTACTTGGGTTGAAGTTATTTGGTGTTCTGTATGCTTCGGTTACATGAATGTTGGAATATTTCCTCATATATGGGAAGTTTTCTGAGATTACTTCTCCTCAAATTCATTTTATGTCATTTGTATTGACTCCTTCATTCTCACTGATACCAATTATTCTCACATTGTTCATCCCATCACCATCTTTCAGGTGACTGACTATTTTTTCCTGCATTTTCATTGTTTTTAAGAGCTCCTTTCTCACCTTTTCACATTGCACCATCATCTTCAAGATCTGAAACTCTGTCTTCGCTTTCACTCAAATGGTTTTGTAGGCTTGTGATTGATAATTTTAGTTCTTCTATATCTCTTTGACTTTGTTTTATGCATTCTATTTCTTTTCTGTATTGCTCATTCAAGGAATCTGTCATATTTTCTGATTTCCTCTATTCTTTATCCATTTCCTCTTTAGAGGTAGTTATTAATTCTTTTTCTGCAGAATTTCTTCCAAGTTGGGTTTCCTTCATATATTTCCAGACTTGTTTCTGTATTTCAGATGCTATGATAATTCTTTGTTTTCAAAGAATTCTTTTTTGATTTCAGAAATTATTTCTACTTTGAGTTCCTCGTGACCTTTCTGCTGTTGTTTCTTTGCTTCTGACGCTGTTAATTCATACGTTTCAGCTGGAATAGTGCTCTTTGCACTTGTTCTGGGCAAGCATTGGTTTTCCCCCAGTTGTTTCTGGGTTTGTTTCTTTAATTCAGATGCTATGTATTCAAATATTTCCTTTTTATTTCAGGAATTACTTATCGTCTGAGTTCCTGTATACCTTTCTGCTGTTGTTCCTTTGCTTCTGTATCTGTTAATTCATTCATTTCAGTTGAGCTCGTGTCCTCTGCACTTACTGGTGGACCCAAAGCCTGAGATTGCATTTTTATCCTTGTTTTTGACATTTTGTATAGCACTGACCTCTGACCTTTGATGTAGAGCTTTGGTGCAGCTATAACCTTATTGTGCAATGAGATTCGGGTGCCAGTTTGAGATTATTCAGTTATGCCTGGCCTGGATCTAGCTGTTGTGTCCAGTTTCTTTTTTGTCCAGCTCCTGTGGTTCTCCTCTGTTGGTTCCCTTGTCAGGTAAGCATGAACCGCGATGCAGAGCAAGTAATGAAAATTCCCACTATCTTGGCTGGCTTTGAGGCGGGGATCCAGAAATTTGCTGGAGTTTGACTTTGTGTGTCAGGCAGGTCCCTCTCTATGTAAGCGAGCCTGGGCTTTGTTGGGTCTGCGGTCGAGCTGTGCTGGGTCTGGGGCCTCGGGAAGCAGGGATCGCTTAGGCCTAGTGATTAAGGTGACAACACAGCCAAATGCTTTTAGGAGCTGTGTTTTCCACTGGATGGCATTCAGCAAATCCATTCATTGTGTTTATGATTATATCTTAGAAAGGCACTAAAGAAAGAGGACTCTCTGAACAGCTTCAGAAAACTACCAGAATGATGGCGTAAGTGCGCTTGAAGCAGCGGGACGGGCATCGAGGGGACTCAGTGGTGATATGGCTTTACTCTGACAAAAACATCAAATATCCACTGTATTTTTTGATCAATGCACAATTGATTTCTATGGGTGATATTTGCCAGGGGTCAAATCTTATTGTATTAGAAACCTAGAGATTTTACAAACTGATTATCCGAATTTATAAACTGCAAAAACAGAGGTTGGTGAACCTAAATTTTGGTAGGGCTAATAGGAAAATAATTTGAAAAAAAAGAAAAGAAAAACGAGTACCAGAAGTCCCAGGGCCTGAGCACGGGGGGAACCTCCCTCCGTAATCCTCCCTGCTCTTGTTCTCTTCTCTTTGCTTCTCAGCTGAGCGTAGTCCTGGTGTCTGCTCCCACCAGAGCCACTTGATCTATATAAACAGCTACCCTATGACTTTTAAAGATATTTACCTTTTACAAGGGTTCCAGTTGTTAACGTTATTTTTCTGTCAAAACTAGCATCACACCATTTTCATAGATTACAGAAATGGCAAACCCGGAACCTACTGTAGAACAGGCAGATAAAACTGATTTATAATTTATACAGAAATGAATGTCAAAGAGGTTTATATATATCTCCTCTTGATCATTTATCTACAGAGGCAAAAAAAAAAAATGCTCTTGTTTTCTTTGGCTTCATCATAGCTGGAGTGTGTTGCATTGGAAAAGCAGGTCATACTGCGTGCATGTGGGCAGACATGCAGATCTGCCAGCTCCCATGCCCCGAATGGCAGCAGGGTTTTCTTTCACATCTCCTAACCTCGGCCACTGTCTCTGCTTCCTGTGGATGGGGGGCTCCACATGTGGAAAGAATCAAGAAAAGGGCGCGTGAAAATACTTCTAATTTTCCTGACTTGTTAGGCTAAGAGCTCAGGCTTTGAATAAAGCCTATGGATGAAGTTGTGCTCTGCCTTTAACTACATATTTATCCACTTAATTGATTCGAACCTTAATTTTTTCATCTTTAAAATGGTCACTGTAGTACATCGCAGAGATTCTGTGGAGATTTGTGATAAGGTGTGCAATGGGCAGTGTGCTGACTATGACCAGCTGAAAAATCTGGCTTCAGTTCCTGGCTCTAGCTTCAAATTATAGTTTCCCATTAATGTGCTTGCTTGCTTGCTTGCTTTCTTTCTTTCTTTCTTTCTTTCTTTCTTTCTTTCTTTCTTTCTTTCTTTCTTTCTTTCTTCCTTCCTTCCTTCCTTCCTTCCTTCCTTCCTTCCTTCCTTCCTTCCTTTCTTTCTTTTCTGTCTGTCTGCCTGTCTCTTTCTCTCTCTCCCCCCTCTTTTTTCTTCTCCCTTTCCTTTCCTTTCCCTCCCATCCCCTCCCTTCCATCCCTCCCTCCTTCCCTTCCCTTCCCTTCT
>PVKA01051495.1:0-12167 GCA_004027165.1 Ctenomys sociabilis
TTTGAGATGAGGTTTCACTATGCAGTTCAGGCAGTCCTGAACTCAATTTGTAGTCCAGACTGGCCTTATCCTTCAGCCTCTTGAGTGCTGAGATTACAGGAATGTGCCACCACACTTGGCCTTATGGTGATTTTATATGTCTCCTTCCGTTTATTTAGTTTTTTTTTTATTTTAATGTGAAGGTTTTGTTACAGATTTGTTTGGACACTGGCTTTGAAGGGATAATTGTCTATAATCCCTTAGGAACAAAGTCATGACAAAATTGGCCAGTGGTATGTTTTTGGCTGGTGGTCTTGTAGCAAAGTGTTTAGATTCAGATATCCTTTTGAAGATACATTTAGTATGTTTCCGTTGTTCAATTTTTGTGTTAACAACTATGTATTACAGTTTTTCTTAGGAAGAATCTTGTGAGGCTCTGGTTGAGTTTTTCATTTTCTGACTGCTTTTTGAGTGTTTTGTGGGTACCTCTTTCTGTTTGAATTCATTCCAGGGTTGAGTCAGCCTTTGTGTTTTCTTTTCTTTTCCTTCTGAGATCGTCTCATTTCTAATTGGTGCCATCTACCTGTAGCCTGATCCTAAGTACATTCCCTTTCCACTTTTACTTTACTTTCTATTCTGTGGCAAGGAGAGCATCTGACCTGTATTAACATTGGCATTATTAAAAGATGCCACTAATTTGAAGATTTCATTGTTGATTTTTTAGAATATGTTTAAGGGGAGTGAGTAGAGAAACAATACTGGTTTGTACGATTTCAGAAAAAATTTAAATGATAACATTAGATTTAAGGAAAGAAGGTATATAAATGTCCAAGATTAAATTCATTCTAGTCTGTCTTGTCCTATCTCCTCTTTTTGGTTGCAAACTCTTCTGCATGTGCTATGTTTTGTTACTTGTAAAGTCCAATTTCATCTTACTTCTCCTTTAACTTCTTGAACATTATTACCTGTTGCTTGTTTTTAACTTTTTCTTCTACTTTAATCTTTAGAAATTGGTACCTATTAAAATTGTCCGCTAGGAATCATCTGTTATCTTTTCAGTTTTAATTTGATGTGGGTGCCTGAAGCTCATATGCTATGTATTTGTATTTTTAGTTCATTGTATTCCTACTCTACTCCTCCATTCCTACAAGGCCTAGTGTTCTTAGGTTCATTTCTCAACCTCCAGTCTCATATTTAATCTAATACTCTTACCTGCTGAATGCAACATTATAAAATTCTCAGTTATTGGGCAACATGAGGCTTGTTAGATGTACCTTTATGGCCTCATGCAAAGTTTATTTTTTATTTGGCAGAACTGGGGATTGAAATCAGGCCCTTGCACTTGCCAGGGAAGCACTTATTCACCTGAGCCATCTCCCCAGCCCCGCAAAGTTTAATTTTTTAGATAAACTTACAATAATTAGAAGAATTGATAATTCTGAGTTTCCATTCATTTGTTTTGAAGATTCAGATTATTTGACAGCATTGTGTCCTAATTTCTGCATGGCAGCAGTCAAACCTGCTTAGGTGCTGTCCTTCTCAGAGAGAGAGAGAGGGCTGTCCCCTGTCCTGTAAAATAATTTACATCAATAGATTTACCCACTCAGCTAACTTGTGTTCATTACATCCCTATCTCCTATACACAACTGATAATGTAGTTCTTGCTCTAAGGCTTTTTTATGATTTTCATTTCATACTTTGAAATGGACCTTTTAAGTGCTCGTAGATTCCTTATTTTAGTAACTCATTGGCATTCTTGGGCCTGTGTATTGGGATAGGGAGTGTTTAAATGTCTTTCTTCTTATTACTTAGCCATTGCTTATCTGTGAATTTGCCTGAGTCTGGTTCCTGTGTATATATAAGTGTGTCACAAATATACCTCTTTATCTTGTGATTTTGTTCAAAGCAGTAACTGTATCCCTGCCTGCTAATCAGAGAATCAAAAATGTTAATTTTCTGCAGTATTTTAGATACTCTGGTAACTGTACCTAAAGCGTAATGTACAGAGATAGCAAATGTTTTGGAGATCACTGTGAACTTGACGAAGGACAACTTTTTAAAGAATTACCTTTTAAAGGAAGTTCATTTTGCTTAAATTATGCTGATTAAAAAGTTGTTTGGTATACTGCAACATGTTTTGAGGCCAGACTTACTATGTTTTTGTTTTGGTCTGTATATACTAATTATTAAATGTGTAATGGTTCTTCTTGATTGAAATTATACAATCCATCCTTCTCTTTATTATCTTTTATATCCATTAAACATATGGAGTGTGAGTTCTGTGAATTGATATTTATAGTTATCAAACAGTTTAGGGAAGGAATTTTTTATTTCCTTGTTCTTTCTCTTAAGATAAACTAAATATTCATTAAGATGGTATTTTCAGTCTTGTTAGAGGCATAGGTTAAAAAGTTTCCATGCCACATTTACCACTTGACATAACTATCTTTTGCATATATGATTTTTTCATATATGTTTATGTAGAAAGGCATCCCTGGATAAGTTTAAGATTTAACATACTGAATGTGGTGGCACAGGCTTATCATCCTAGCACTTAGGAGGCTGAGGCAGGAGGATTGCAATGAGTTCAAGGTGAGCCTGGGGCAACATAGTGAGTTCAAGGCCAGCCTGAACTACATAGCAAGACCTTATCTCAAAAACTAAGATTTATCTCAACAAAATCTCAGTTTCTAACACATTTTACTCACATACAACATGTCAGGAACCATGTTTGGTATAAGAATCCCTAGGATGAATAAAAGGGCAAAGGATAGTGTGAAATGGAATTAGGATGATTGTCCCTGTCTTTTGTTTCATAATTTGTTTTTTTCTTATGTTTGTGATGTCTTTGAATTGTTATTTTTATTCTTATATACCTTTGTGTGTATATGTGTGTAGGGTTGGTAGGACACTAAAATCATGAAATCCTGACAATTTCAAACATTACTAAAAATGCAGGAACACATAATTCTGGGATACTTTGACATAATGACACTTAACCTTGAGTAAACTATTTTAATGCATTTGTTATTCATAGTTGTTAATTTGTTGTTCTCATCCAAAAGACTATTTTAAGAGCAGTCAATAAACTACTGAAACATTTCTTAGAATTCTTTTTGGCAAATATGACCATGAAGTTAAAAATACATGTATGTATAAAAGCCTATCTCTCAAAAGAAGGCAGATTTTATGTTTGACTTTTTAATACTTTAATCATCACCATCGCTGATTTCTCTAGACCACCTTGTCAAACTTGCCATTTGCTGTTATAAATCAAGTTAGCTATCCTAATTCTATGAGAACATTTTGCATGTAGTGTTCAGAGGTTCTTAACAAAGAGGAAAGAAAGTATATTGGAACATAAGCAAATGGTCTGTTTTGGGCAAAAAGTAAAACCTAGGCAGTCCAGGTAATCACCAATATAAAATGGGATTTATAAAGGTAATTTTGTCCCAGCAAAGTGCAGACTTCTTTTGTTTGAGTGTGTCTTACAAATATTGATGTGATACAAATATATCAGTACAGTTCATAGCACCAAAAGAGTAGTGATATTTGTAAGGGATGATAGCAAACTGAACTGAGATTGAAGTAGACAGTACTGTTGAGAAACATCAGCAATCTTAAATTTGAAAAAGATCTCTGTGATCCCCTTATGTTTAGAACCTATGCTTTCTTATTTGCAATTTTAAAAGAGAAACATGTTTTTAAAATTTAGTAACAAAAATTAGATGAGTATTACAATTAATGTGGTATTAACTCAGTATTAATGAGGAAAAATTATTACTTTAAGATGTCACAAAAGTTGAGTTTGATATTTTCTCACTGTTTGACTTTCTTAATGGCAGGTAGCTCTCTTGGAAGTTCATTGAACTCAGGAGAGTTTGCAAGTTTGTAATTCCTACACTTCAGCATTTATTTTATAATACTTTCTGGGCACTACTGAGAAACTGACATCTAGCATTATCTTTCCACTTGCTCTTGTGCTTGCTGATTTGTCATTCCAGGGTATGGACAGACCACTAAGCTGAAGGTCTTCCAGAGGAGGATGCCAAAGCGCCATGCATCATTTTAAGAACAATATCTCCCATAATTAAGAGCTTCTGGTGCTGTCCATTTAATGGGAATCTGCTTTAAGTCAGAAGATGAATATATACCACCATCCTCTTGACGAGACATTCCAAAGTCAATGATTTTCGGAACATTATTTTCACCTCCGGGCAGTTTCTAGCAGCAAGGTCCCTGTGCATACAATTTTTACTTGAGATACTCCATGCAGAAGCAGCATCTAATGAAAATTTCACTAACTGAGTTTTAGTTTATCCTTCTTTCTCAGGAAGGAGAGGACATCACCTGCTGGAACCAGTTCCTTAATGATATAGATAGGCTGTTTTGTGTGTGAACTCACAATGGGATGATTATGTTGCTTGAGGATTTTGTCTTGTAAAATTTTGATTCCAGTTCTGGGGAAAGATCTTTACTTGTTTTAATAGCAACAGAGTTTTATTCTTTAATATGCACTTAACTATGTCATCAAGATTCCCTTGCCCAATAATTCTCCTTCTATGACATCATAATGATTGAGAGAATGTGTTTCTTATTCTAGCTATGGTCATACAGATAAAATGATGTTCTTTATTAGAACATCACTTTTTTCAATTTAAAAAATTGAGATAAATTCACTTTTAAAGTGTGCAATTCAGTGGTTTTAGTATAGTCACTATGCTGTGCAGTCATCACCACTGTCTAATTTCAGAACATTTTTCTCACCTTAAAAAGAAGGCCCACATGTGTTAGCAGTTATTCTCAATTCTCTTCTTCTCCCACTCCCTGGAAACCACTAACGTACTTTATGTTTATGGATTTACCTATTTTGAACATTTCATATGGATAGAATCATGCAATATTGTGGCCTTTTGTATATGGGTTCTTTCAGTTAGCATCGTGTTTTCAATATTCATCTATGTTAGAGCCTGTACGTGTACTCCATTCCTTTTTATGGTAGTAATATTCCATTGTATGAATGTATATCATATTTTTTAATACATTCATAAATTGATGGACAGGAACAATTACTTTTTAAGTATTAAAAGTGTAAGTTCATAATCAGTTTATCCATAATTAATAGTGTCAAGATTATACATGATATGAACAGAATGCTGTGTAGAAAAGATATGTAAAGTATTTGTCAGCATTTCATGCAAATGTGATTATTTTCTAAGATTCCTTCTAGCTCTGGTTTTATGAAATATGTGAATGTAGTATTTTCATCAATAAAGATTAATGCATTGAGCATTAATTTAAAATCTGAATGAGAACAATGTTAGGCAGATATGAAGCTATTTGCCACATGTTGTAATGATCATGTTTTGAATTATTTCAATATGCAGTATTTGAAAAATGTCAATACATAAAGGAAATGAATATAATTGAGTCAATATATTTTTAAAGCAACTTTTATAATTTAGCAGATATTGCATCTTAATATAAGTCACTATTAAAATTGTCCTTGTGAAAAATAATGTCATTTTCTTTTTTGTTGTTGATCATGTAAAATAGTTTCCTTTTCTTTACTATGTGTTCTGTTTATTTTTTATAAACTATTACCCCTGTGGAATGTTTTACTTGTAGCTATCCCAATTCCAATGTTCAGTTCAAGTCATTATGTGATTATCTTAATGGTTTCTAAGAGTGGATAATAAGACATACACAACTATTTCATCCTTTTCTAGGGACTTCATTCAAGCCTTTAACAAAACTCATCAATGTTCTTAATATTTCTTTCTTTCCTTTCTTCCACCTGTGCTTCCTTGCTACCTCTCCTCCCCCTCTTTTCTGTCCTCCTTCCCTCGTCTTCTACTGTTTTCTTTCTCCTTTGACCTCTTTCCTCTTGCTCTCAACTTCTCTCCTTACCTCCTTCTTTCATTCTTTCCTTATCTATCAATATAATCACTTTGTTTCTTTCAGATGTGATTGGAATGAAATTGTTCTGCTGTGACCAGAAATTTATTTTCCTGAGTATATTCCTGAGAAATATGAATGAAGAGGGCCCATTTTCACCTCTTTAAATTATTCAGTTATCTGCTTTATTGCTCCATATGGAAAAACTAAAATTATTGAGTTGTGCATTACTGTATTTTGTTTCTTAATTTCTACATGTTTATTTTCAGTAATGGCTGAAAGTGTTAATTGTTCCATATTTTTAGCACAATGTGCTGCATACACTTCCAACAAGCAAACATAGTTACATATGTACAGAATTTTACTTTTGATTAACTAACTATTGCCTGGGTATAGCCTCTCCCAACCTGAAATGCTTCCTTTTTACTGTTTGAAGCTGAAAATAAACAATTATTGAACCATTTTGGATTTACCTCATTTTGAAACTCAGTTTTAATTTATTATTTAGCCTGTTTTTAATATTAATCACTAACAGCAAAATAGGAGAAGTATCTTATGAAATGCCTAGCAGTCATTTTATATACTACATGTACAATATTAAAATCTGTTTAGAAAACAAAAAGATACCAGTGCTCACTTGTCCCTTGCCATTTTCACTTGTAATTAGGTAAATCTGGGTGGGGGTTGTCAAAAGCTAATTGTTTTAATTTGATGGCTGCAGGAGCTTTGTATTGATGAATTTTCATTTGTGAAAGTTTCACAGTGGCATTTTTAAAAAGAGAATTTTTTAATTAAATGAATTCTACCAGTGTAACCATTTTTCTAAATAAACAATAGTTTTCTCAAATGATTGTACATTGTGATGTGTATTGTTGCTTATTTAAAATAACTTCGCAGAGGTATTTCAAGAAACTTTCTAGCCTCTTCAATGTTGCCATACATAAACTATGTTGTTGTCAAATAATATACGCAATAATGTGACAGATTTTTTATTTTAAAGGAATAAATAGATAAGGCATTAGAAATGATGCACAGTTTCAAAAAAAATCATAGGTATTTAGCAGTGGTTGTTATATTGCACATTGTTGGGTTCACTGTAGTTACTTCCAATTACCAGATATAAACATGAAAAGTTAGTAAAAATAAAAATTTTAAGCATTAACAGCTCCCTTCAAAAAAGTGATAGAAATTAGTGGTACAATCATCTTAGCTCTTTTGTGTATATACATATATAATTTTTCCCCTTTTTGTTTTTTTCTCCTTTCCCTCAACCCAGTTGTTCCTTCCTTTTGAGCAGTTTCTTTCCCTTTTACTATATCTGTTTTACTTTTCAGATTTTATTTACTCATTCAGGTTCTTACATTGGACGAAACATGATATTTACATATGTGGCTCTGATTTATTTCATTATGAATATTGCAACTAGTTTCATCTATTTACCTATAAATGCCTCAAATTTATCTTTCTTTGTAGCTGACTAATACTGTACCACATCTTTTTTTTCTGTTTCTCAGTTGGTGGGTATTTGGGTTGTCTCTAAGATTTAACTATGAAAAATTGTGCTGCTATGAACATGAGTGCACATGTTTTACTGTGGTATGATCTTTTCAATTCTGAAAAAATACCCAGAAGGAGAATAGTTGGGTTAATTGGGACTTCTCCTCCTAGTTTTTTGAGGAATCTGCACACTGATTTCTACAAAGGTTGTACCAGTGTACACTTCTACCAGCAGTGGAGAATGGTTCCCTTTTCTGCACAGTATCCAGCATTTGTTTTTAGTTGATTTCTTTCTTTGGGTAGCTGAAATCTCAGTGTTGTTTAACATTTTTTCATATCTTTGCCATTTGTATTTTTTCTTCTGAGAAGTGTGTATTCATCTTGAATGTCCATTTTTGGATTGAGTCTTTCAATTTTGTGGGCCCGATTTGTTTAAGTTCTTTATATGTTCTGGATAGAAGTCTTTTGTCTCAGGGACAGTTGGTTACGATTTTTTCCCAATTTGTGGCTTTTCATGTGCAAATATTTTCAATAATATGAGATCCCAGTTGTTCTTTGAAATATTTCCTGTGCAGTTTGGTTTCTGTTCATGAATTCTCTGCCCACCACTGTGTCTTTAAGAAATCTATCTACTTTCTCTTCTAGTAGATTTAGTGTTTCTGCTTTAACATTTACATCTTCAGTCTATTTTGACTTTAGTGTGTGGTGATTGACATAGATCTAGTTTTAGGTTTTGGTATGGGGAAAACCAGCTTTTGCAGCACCATTTGTTAGAGTCTCTTCCAGTGAATTTGTTTGGCCCCTTTGTCAAAGATAGGGTGGCTGAGTGTGTTTGAGGTTGTGTCTTCATCATCTAATCTGTTCCATTGATCCTCAGCGCTGTCTCTATGCCAGTATCATGCTGATTGTATCACAGTAGCTTTGTAGTATAATTTCAAGGCAAAGATTGAGATGTCTCCAGCCTTGCCTTTGTTAGCCAGAGTTGCCATTGCTATTACAGCTTTCTTCATGTTCCAAATTAATTTTAGGAATTTATATTTTATTTTATTGAAGTACAAATATCACTGAAACAGTTTTAAGACAACAGGACGGATTCGATAAATTAATACATTGCAAACTGTTTTCATCATGTTTTGGTATTGTACAAGGTGCATACATGATATATTTACAGATATTATTACAGCAGATGTCTCTTATAAGTAAATTAAAAGTGTAGCTGTTTATCTTATTTTTTATACCTGAATTATATCAAAGACACAATAATTAATACCTTCTACCTTATTATTTTCCTAGTGGTTGTTCACAGTACTAGAAGCCGACATACTATCCTGTCCAACCACCATTAGTGTAAATCTTGCTTCGTAGAATTATGTAGAAGCACAGCCTATCTATGCCAAATGTACTGTCCATACACACACATCATGATTCTTCCTTTCTTTACCCCTTCCTTTGTCTATACCTGTCAAAGATGGGCACTCCATTGTCATTGAACCAATTTAGTTGCCTGCACTCGACACAATCCAACACAGTCCAGCATTCCACAACAATAGTGAGTTGTCTGAAGTTGTCAACCATAGCCATTTACAGCTCAACTTATTATGGCCCCGTGTTGTATACCTCATTTTTATACTTTTCTGCTGGATGGTTAAGACCTAGATAGAGCAAGACCTATATACCAAAACATGTAGTTTTTGTTTGTGATGAGGTCATTAAAGTCCCCTCAGGGTTTATCTTATAATCCTGTACTTTATTCTGTAGATCCTTTGTTTGTGTCATCCATGTGGATGAGTCACGGCCAATGCTTGACCAGTTTGCTCTCTGGGAGAGTCTGAGAGAAAGTCTTCTCTCCATGTGACTCTCCCCAGGCACACTATAGAACTTTGATCTCTTTCCTCTGTGGCTCCGTAATCTCCTTGTTCAGAAAATTTGGGGCTCAAGTGAGTTTCATGATGTTACAGTACAGGTTCTCCAATGTCCTGAGTCTTCGCTGACCTTGAAAGGCTAGGGCCAAAATGTTGGCTGGCCTTGTGGCTCTTCTATTTCTCCAACTTTGATCTGTGAACTTAGGTTGTTAACCATCCCGATGAAAAGCTGATTAGTATCCTGCAGTATATGCCATTCACTTTGCCCTATCTGACTCAATTGTTTTAAATTGTTGTTGTACATTTCTATTTGTATTTATTCTTTTCACTTCTTATACTAGGGAGAGTATATGATATTTGCACATGTGTTTCTGGTTTATTTCACTTATGAGTATATGTTCAAGTGGCATCCACTTCAATATAAATGCTTCAAGCTTATCATTCTTAATAGCTGAGCTATACTCTATTATATAGAAATACCACATCTTTTTCAACCATTCTTCATGTGATAGACAATTTTAGGAATGTTTTGAGTAGATCTGTGAGGTATACTTATGGCATTTTGATTAGGATTACATTGTGTAGGAATTGAGAGTATGGCCATTTTCACAATGTTGGTTCTTTTTTTAAATTATTATTTATTTGATACAGGGACTCACTATGCAGTTCAAACTTGTAATAATCCTCCTGTCTCAGCCATACTAGCACTGGGACCAGAGGTGTGCACTACCAGCCTAATTTTGGGGCCAACATGGTGACCGCAGGTTTCCAAGGCTGGCATGGTGTGTGGTGTACGGGGTGTTGAACTCAGGTCCTTGCACTTGGCAGGCAGATACTTACACCATCAAGCTATCTCCCTAGCAGCCCCTTTTGGTTCTTCTTGTCCATAAGGAAGAAATGACTTTCCATTTTTCTCTTCACACTTTTCTTGAAAATATATTTAGTACAGGGCCTACAGGGCCCCACTATACAGATAAGACTCATAGTGATCGTCCTGTTTTCAACCTTCTGTGTGCTGGGATTGCAGGCATGCGCCACCACACCCAGTCTGACTTTCCATTTTTACAAATCCTCTTGAATTTTTTTTTTCAGAGTAGTATAATTTTCACTGTATAGATCTTTTACTTCCATTGTTAGATTAATTCCTAAGTATTTCAGTTTTTTGGATGCTATTGTGAAGAGTTTCTCTAATTTCTCAGTTTGTCATTTGTATAGAGGAATGGTATTGCTTTTTGAGTGTTGACTTTGTATACTATTATGCCACTGAATTTGGTTATTAAATCTAGAAGTCTTTTTGTGAAGTTGTTTGAGTTTTGTATGTAGAATGTCATGTCATCTGCCAATGATGATAATTTAACTTCTTCCTTTCTAATTCTTATTCCTTTTATTTGTATCTCTTATCTAATTGCTCTGGCTAATGTTTCCAGAACACACTCTCTCTCTCTAATACTATATATTTGGTATCATATATAATATATATAATTTGGTACAGGGTATCGCTATGTAGCTCAGACTCATAGTGATCCTTCTGTTTTTGCCTCCCCAGTGATGGAGTTGCAGGCATATGCCACCATGCTTGGTCTTGGTCTTGGCCTGCTTAGCATGCCCAAGGGCAGAGCTGATGTGGCTTGTGATGCTGGGGATCAAACTTCCGTCGTTGCATTTGCCTAGACAGGCATTTAGACCACTGAGTGATCTCTCTGGCCCTCTAGACCTATATTGAATAGGAGTGGTGATACTATACATACTTGTCTTGTTCCTGATTGAAAGTGAAAGCTTTTGAGTTTTTGTCCATTTAGAATGATAATTGGCTATTGGTTTGTCAAACATGGCTTTTATCAGATTGGGGTAAAGACCATCTATTCCAATTTTCTGTATGTTAGACTTTGTCAAAAGCTTTTTCTGCATCTTAAGATGATCATGTGTTTTTTTTTTTTTTTTTTTTTGGCTCTGTATGTATATTATATATATAGTTGTACACTGAACCATCGCTGCATCCCTGAGATGAATTCTACCTTGGTATGGTGTGTAATTTTCATGATTTTCTGTATCCTATGTATAGTATTTTAGTGTTTTTCCATCTATGTACCTTACAATGATTGGCCTATAGTTCTCCTTTTTAGTCAGGTCTGGTTTTGGTATCAGTGTACTTGCCTGCATAAATAAGTTAGCGAGAATTCGTTCCCTTTCAATTCTATTGAAGGGTTTGAGGAGTATTAGCATTAAATCTTCTCTACATTTCTTGTAGAATTCATCTGTGAATTCATCAGGACCTGGGCTTTTCTTTGTTGGTAAGTGTTTGATTATGTATTTAATTCCATTAACTGATACTGGGTTATTCAGAATTTTATATCTTAGTTCAGTTTTGTTAATTCATGTGTTTCTAGGAATCTGTCCATTTGAGAGTAAAGATTTTTGGAGTAGGTATTGATGTTCTTCTCAATTTTCATAGGTTCTGTAGTAATTTTACCCTTAAAACTGCATGCATTTGAGGTTTTTTCCTTACTCTTTTTCATAATTAACTTTATTGAAAATTAATCATTATATGGCAAATTAAAAATTGTAGACAGACATTGAAATGTGAAAGATATAAGATGTAAACAGTGAATTTAAAAAATATTTCTGAAATGAATATATAACAGAAGAACAGATTTCACATTGTAAAACATTACAAGCAAATAAATATAACAATAAAAATTGTGTAAAATAAACATGAATTTATAGAACAGTCATGTAATAGTTTACTCTGTGCCAAAATCAAGAAACTTATATTCATATAATTAGAATTCTCAAAGTGGGGACAGGCAAAAATATTTAAAGATTAAACATTTCCGAATTTATTTTTTTATTTTCCATAATTTTATTGAAGAACAAATAGCAATGAGAGTTTCAAATCAAATTAGTAGAACAGATTCAATAATTAATACATTG
>PVKA01051496.1:0-12168 GCA_004027165.1 Ctenomys sociabilis
AGAAATGCATTGAGGAAATAGGGGTGTGGGGGTATCAGGGCTGGCGGGGTGGGGAAGAGGCCAAGGAGGCCTCTCTGAGAGAGCAACTTCTGAGCAGAGCCAAGCATGGGGAGGTCAGAGTGAGACAGACCATCCTCAGGTGAGCAGGCCCTCAGGGGAGGTGAATGCAGTGGATCTGGGAACTGGCAGGACGGAGTGTGGATGGGGAGGGGAGGGCACAGGAGGGGGTGCAAGATCTTGGGTCATAGAGGACCTGAACCCCACAGGGGCCTTGGGAGGGGGTACAGCACAGCAAGACCAGGTTAGCTTTAGCCAGGCTTGGTGGTGCATGCCTGTAATCCCAGCACTCAGGAAGGTTGAGGCAGAAGATTGAAAGCTCAAACCCAGCCCAGGAAATGTACCCTGTCTCAATATAAAAAGGAAAGAATTAAAAGGAGTGGGGATATTGCTCAGTGTAAAGGCTCTGAGTTCAATCAGCAGGACCCTTAACAAAGAAACAGCACCTCTGCGGATCGGAAGTTAGAGAGCAGCAAAGACAGAAGCAGGGGGACACCCTAGGGCCCCTAAAAGGATCTCAGCGGCTCTGGAGGCCTGGCTGAGGAATGCAGAGGATGAGCAGAAGCACCCTGGTTGTGGGCAGGCTTTGGGGAGGGAGACAAGGGGCAGGACAGAGGAGGGCCCAGTGCCCCGAGCGAGGGTCTTCCTGGAGATGGGGTGCTTTTGCTTTCCCTTTGGGTGGAAAGGGGCTTGGTTCTGCACTCCACAACTCAAGTGGCAGGAGGACACTCCGGTGGGCGGAGCTGGGAGAGGCGGGGCCATCGGCAGCCTGGATCTTTTTGCCTTTTGTCCCCTTCCTGCCGGACTTCTGTGTCCCCCTCTCCGTGGCGGTCCCCTCTCTAAGTCCGGGGTCCCTGGCTCCCTGGCGTTCTCCTCCTCCTCCCTCCCGGCCGCCTCCCCCCTCTGCCAGCCGTCGGTCCACGGCAGGGTAGCAGGCAGCAGGCGTCGGCCCCGGGCGGGGGTCTCACCGGACGGGCCGGTTGGCGGCGTCGGGGTCCCGCGCCGTCACCACGCCGACCAGGGAGCCCACCTGCGCGTCCTCCTGTACCTCCAGGAGGCCGGAGGGCGGCCGGAACTCGGGGGGCTCGTCCACGTCGGTCACGGACACGCGCACGATCGCCTGGTCGCGGAACGTGCCCAGGTCTGCGAAGCGGGGGTCCACGAACTTGTTGAGGGCCTCCAGGACCACGGTGTGCACGGGCTGAGACTCAAAGTCCAGGCGCTGGGGAGGGAGCGGAGGGCCGGTTAGCAGCTGGGGCTTGGTGGCTGTCGGGACCTCTGGGACATAGGAGGGTCCGACTGGCCCAAGGTCCCAGGGTGGGCAACTCAGGATACTGAGGCTTTCCTTGGAGTTGAATCAGACCAACACTTTCCAGCTAGAAGCAAATAGCCGCTCTAGCTCAGCACGTTCTGCCTTCCTGCATAGTTGGGACATTCTTTAATCTTTTTTAAGAAAGGCAAAGCACTTACTATGTGTTAGTGCTTTAAGTTATTAACTCAGTTTCACCTATGATACTTGTATTATTATCTAATTTTACGCATGAGCAAAGGCATAACTTGCTCCAGTGTCACTGGTAGAGCCAGGATTCAAAGCCAGACAGTGTGGCTTCCCAACCCAGGCTCTCACACCGGGGCAGGAAAGGGGCTGGAGTTGCAGTAACAGCCTGGGTTTTAATCCTGGCTCTGCTGCTGCTGGCTATGGCCAGCATCCTAGTTAGCCTCTGGGGCCTGGGGGAAGTGGGAGGTACCCAGGTATGCCGTCCCTGGTACCCAGGCGGTGGTAACTGCATGGCGCTTGTGTCTGATGGGCTCGGCCCCCTTGTGCTTCCTCGGAGCTCTGGCTGGATGCACGCTGAGCTGTGCTCCTCGTCAGGAGGCACTGATGGGTGGCCTCTGATGGATGAACTCCCTGGCTGCGCATCGGCTCTGGCTGGCTAAGGATGGTGCTCGGAACACAGGACTGCACTGGCAGAGCTGAGCATGGCCTGGTTGTGTGGCCAGGGATCAACAGACGGTGCCTGTGTGTACAGAGTCCCCCTCTGCTTCCCAGAAGCCCCGCCTTGCCTTCCCTAGCAGCACAGAAGGCCACCCACGCCCTTCCTCCCTCCTGTAGCCTGAGAAATGAGGGTACAGGGAGGCAGACGGAGGCCCGGCCTAGGAGTGAGCAGTGGCTCTGCTCTCTGCGCCACCCTAGATGTCTACAGACACCTCTGGCACCTGGACAGGTGGGAGCTGTGGGGTGGCAGGATAGAGCAGAGCTTGGTGTGGGAATCCCACAGCCAGGCCCTGTACCAGATTCTGCCTCTCTAGGCTGCTGGGCCTCTCTGGACCTCCAATTCTATGTCCATGAAATGGGCTCATCTTACACTAGGTGAAAGATGACATAATACTCAGAAGGGTGGTTCTGGAGCCAGACTTCTGGACAGAACCCACTGTGCATGTGTGGTCCTAGACAAGTTACTGGACCTCTCAGGGCCTCAGTTTCTCATCTGTAAAGTGGACAGTGACAGGACTGCAGAGGCTGGTTGAGGGACTGGATGGGTTAATATGCGGGAAGCAATGAAGAGCACCTGGCCTGTGGTAAGCACTTGAGAGCTGGCCAGGATGTCATCATCCTCCAGGAAGGCACTGAGGGAACTGGATACTTTCTCCACTCTCCCACTCCGGAGGCAAGGACAAGAGCAGGCCATTATGTGCTTACAGAGTGAACACAGGGCTGCCAAAAGCGGAAGTCTCTATGGGTCCTGGGTCCTAAAAGGCACATCCCAGGTTGGTCAGAGCAGACCTAAAGAAGCAGATCCCAGCTGAAGGGGAGGAAAGGAGCTGGGCAGTAGCAGACAGTGAGCCCCTGTCCCTGGAAGTGTAGAAGGGCCCATGACAACCAGGGGCCAATGCAGAGGATTCTGACTTCCCACAGGAAAGTAGGGTTTGTGGAGAGCCGTGAAGGCCTGCACAACCCTGAGTTACGGAGCCCCCAGCCAGATCCTGAAAAGTGGCCTTCTGCCTCCTTTCTTGGCCTCCATCCCTTTCTCCTACTAATGAGCAAATTGGAAGTTTTAGTTTTCTGGGTCCTGGGTCAGCCAGGGAGTAAGGAAGGCTGTCAGGAAGGAAAGACCTCTGGATTCACCAGACCTGGGTAGAAATCCCAGTTCTATCTCTTACAAATGAGATCTGGGGCATGGCCCTCTGCCTGCGTTGGCCTTGCCACCTGTGAACGTGAGGATGAAGACCTTTCTTTTAGAGGAAAAGATAAGAGTTAAAGGAAATTATGTGTGAAGGGCCTGGAATGGAGATTCAGTAGACCATTACAGTATTGAAGAGGCTGGCTTCAAATCTGAACGAAATCTTGCTGGGACAAGTGGCCTTGCCACCTGGAATGAGTCACAGTAACCTTTCTGTGCTTCATTTTATTTTATTTTTTAAGGTATTTTATTTATTTATTTATTTTAAGATACCTTGGCAAGATGGATTTGATAAATTAATACATTGAAAACTTTTCATAATGTTTTGGTATCGTAGAAGGTGCATACATGATATTATACTTACAGACATTATTATAGCAGATGTCTTATCAGTAAATTAAGAGAGTGTAGCTGTTTGTGTATCTTATTTTTTATACCTGAATTACATCAAAGATTCAATAATTAATACTTTCTACCTTGCTATTTTCCTAATGGTTGTCCATAGTACTAGAAGCCGACATAATATCCTGTCCAACCACCACTAGTGCAAATCTTGCCTCTCATAGAATTATGTAGAAGCACGGCGTTATCTTTCCCAACTGTACTGTCCAGACACACAAAAATATGGAACGCTTCACGAATTTACGCAGGGGCCATGCTAATCTTCTCTGTATCATTCCAATTTTAGTATAAGTGCTGCCGAAGCGAGCACTTCATTTTATTTTTTAATTTTAAGAAATATTTATTTATTTGGTAGAGTTTCACTACACAGCTCTGGCTCATAGTGATCTTGCTGTCTCAGCCTCCCCAGAGCTGGATTATAGGTGTGTGCTACCAGTTTCGGTGGCCGGCACAGCACACCCGGGGTTCAGGGGCCAGCACGGCATGTGGTACCTGGCATTGAACCTGGGTCCTTGTGCTTGACAGGCAGGTGCTTAGACTGCTGAGCTGTCCGTTCCCGCCCCCCCCCCAGCCTGTGCTTCATTTTCTCACTTGGGAAAGGGAAATGGTATCATTAGTGCTTTCTTGGGTCGGCCCTGGGTGTCCAGAGACAGCGCATCCCCGGAGCAGGTGAGGTGGAAGACTTAGATATCTTAGTGCCTCCCTGGTCTTGTTTCCCAGACCTGCTTATTCCTCACCCCTGATCCCAAAGCAGCCTCACCTTCTGGAGGACTAGGACTGCCTCCTGAGTGTCGCTGTCCGTGGTGACTTTGAACACGCTGCTGCCACCCTCGTCCTTCAGCTGGTAAGTCATGTCTGTGTTCTCACCCACATCAGAGTCCTCGGCCTTCACCCGTCCCACAGCTGTGCCAATGGGTGCGGACTCCTGGATGCTGAACTGGTACATTTCTGCAGGGGACACAGCCATGAGCGGGGAGGGGACAGCGGGCCCTGGCCTCCTCCGATCCTGGGGAAAGCAGGAGGGACCCAGATGTTCACCCACACAGGTTGAGGGACATTATCTGCAAGGGGCTCCTGGCATGGCCAGGTGAGGGCTAGGACAGGCTCCTCCTATCCAGATGTTTAGAAGCAGCGCCAAGGGCAGGGTCTTCATGCTGACCTTTGGGTTACTTGCTGATTGATTTGGGAAAATGTCCATGGTTCTCCGGGCCTCAGTTTCCCCCTCTGCCTACTGAGGGATACAAAGGGGCACAGTGATAAAGCCTAAGGCTCCGACCCTTGTCCTAGTTATGGACCCTGAGACCTGAATCCCTCCTCTGCAGAATGGGAGCCAGGGGGCCTTCCTAGCGGAAAGAAACAACGATGCCCGTGAGGTGCTCAGGGCAGCCCCCAGCCCCCGGCAACTGAGCACAAGCTGAGCAGACTGGGAATGACCGGCCTGCGCGGGGGCTTTCACCCTGACGCTTGTGGCATTTATGCCTTCGCTCCTGTCCTTCTGATGTCCTGGACGTCATGCTGTTCTGGCCTTGGGGTTCTGGTAACCAAGAAAACAGCCCCAAATCCCAGCTCTCAGGTGCTTTTGTCTTAATGGACAGAAAAAGGCACCAAACAGTCGCTTCAGAAATAGAAGCATGGGGCCAGCAAGATAGCTCAGCGGTCTAAAGTGCCTTTCTAGGCAAGCCTAGGCAAGTGCGCAGGGACTACAGTTCGATCCCTGGCACCACATGCAGCACCAGCCCCACCTACAGGGTGGGCTGAGCCAGAAATAAATAAATAATAAATAAATAAATAAATAAATAAAGGAATAGAAGCATGTCCAGTGGTGACAGGGACTCAGGAGAAGAAGGAGGAAACGTGCGACACTGTGAGGGAGGAGATACACCAGTTTACACAGACAATCAAGAGAAAGGCCTTGGGGGACCGAGGAGATGGCTCAGTGGAATAAGCACTTCCCTGGCAAGCACAAGGGTCTGAGTTCAATCCCTGGTTCTGCAAAAAAGAAAAAAAAAAAAAGAGAAAGGCCTCACCAGGGCTCAGTGTCAGTGTGCTTGTCTGGTTGGCAAAAGGCCCTGGCTTGATCCCAGGCCTCTCCCCCCCAATCACAGAACAACTACATCAACAAGGTGACATTTGTGCACACATCTGAGGGACTAATTCATTTAAAAAAAATTTTTTTTTTTTTTTTGCAGTACCAGGAATTGAACTCAGGACCTTACGCTTGCCAGGCAGGCACAGAGGGACTAATCCAGCAATACAGTGATGCCTTGGTTTAGAAACTTAATTTGTTCTACATTTTTGGGGAAGGCAACTGTGTTTGGGTTTGTGTGGGGACAATGGCCGTGGTGCTATCTGCCACTTGATGCAGAGTGAACGGAAGTGAAACTTTGCTGAACCCTTTTGTTTGCAAACCAAATTGTTCGCAAACAGGCATTGGTGAACACTTATTACTGTATTTGGAAGAAAGCACACTGGACAGGGAAAACAGCAGATGCAAAGGCCCTAGGCCAGGCCTGCACCTAGCACGGTTGAAGAATAGCTAGGTGTCTATCATGGCTGGGGGGGAAGGCAGAGGGGCAGTCAGGCGTGAGATCAGGTGGGTGCAGGCAGCACCCTGCTCTCCGAGCAGAGCCAAGGTCAAGGGAGCAGCCCAGGTGGAGCAGGGGCTGTGGGAATGGCGCTGTGTCCTCTGGGCCCTGCACACACCCGGGTAACCCTGCGTGGAGTGATGCTCTGATTCCTTCTTGCACAGCAGCCAGGAGGTGCTTTCTACAATCCAAGCTGAACCACTGCCTGCGTTGGTTCCCTCCATAGCTCTGCACTGGCCTGGAGATGGAGCTTGGAGCCCCTTCCAGATCCTACACCTGCCTGGTCCCTGGTGAAGACCTCCGCTCCAGGTCAGGCTGCAGTCCCCGGAAGACCTTGTGGGGCTTCTCTCACTTCCAGGTCACCCCCCTTCCACATTCCTAGGACCTTTCTGCACCCCTGGCCCTACTCCCCTGGACCCCAAGTCCACCCCACAGTGGGGATTCCGCATTTCACTCTTGTGTTCACTATGTTCTCTCAGTCAGAGCTCTGGAAGGTGGGACTGCACTGCATATTCAGCGAGCACTCGGTTTCTGCCTGCACCAGGCTGTCACACAGCACAGGTGTAAGGCACAGTGAGTGCGTGAAGGCCCAGCAGGAGCCGCCAGCACACACTGGGTTTAGCATAGATGGAAGCTTTCACTATCCCAGGTGGCGAGGGTGTAGCACAAGCAACACAGGCATTTTGGCCTCTGGGGGAACCTGTTTGACTTTACTTTGTAAAGCCTAGTACCTACCCCATGGCTCGGCCATTTTAATGCTCTGTATATACACCAGAGAAATGTGTGCAGAGCATGAGCAGACACACATGATGGTCAAAACAGGGTTCTCCATAATAGCTTCAGAATGGAAAAAACCCAAAGGCCATTCACAATGAAAGAGAAATGATGGAATACTATGCAGCAAGGAAAATTAATAGACCTGTGAATCCAATGCCTGGGAAATAAAAGCAGATGGAGGGAAGGCAGAAGAAGAAAGAAGAAGAAGGAAGAAGAAGGAAGAAGCAGAAGAAGCAGAAGAAAAAGAAGAAGAAGAAGAAGAAGAAGAAGAAGAAGAAGAAGAAGAAGAAGAAGAAGAAGAAGAAGAAGAAGAATTGAAATGTTACATGCGTGTACCAACTTCCTGCAGTGAGTGTAATCATTATGCATTACAAACACATACTAATAAAAGGAAACATTTTTTAAAGAAAAAATAGCTCTACAAGCCATGGTATGAATTTATATACATAGTTTTGAGAGATCAAAAAGCAAGCCAGGCAACAATTTGTATTATATGATTCCACTGTCTGTCAATGCACACAGAGGGCCAGATCCTAAAACGCAGTGAAGCAATGATGAAAAAAGCGAGAGTAGTTGGCATGGGGCAGGATGGCGGTGGTTATGGTCAGGAAGGGGCACAGCAGGGCTTCTGGGGTCCTGGCTGGTAATTACCAGAGTGTTTATTTTATCCTTTATTTGTTAACTGGACATTTTCAGTCTCTGCCCTTCTGTTTGTACACAGCTTGCTGTACCGGGATTGAACCCGGGTCCTCGTGCTTGCCAGGCAGGTGCTTAGACCGCCCAGCTATCTCCCTGGCCTGAGCTGGGCCTCTTGGTGCTGATGATGTGGGGCTGCCTGGCAGCCTCTGCGCACCCCGCTCTGTCAGGGCTGAAGCAATGGGCCTCTATGGCACTGCGCATTCAGCTAAGGGATTGGATTCCCTTATCTCCCGGGGGTCAGTCCCCTGTGGCGGGGCCTAATGTGAGAGCAGCAGACCTCAAGTAATGACTCGCCTGATAGGAATCAGCCCAGCTCCCAGAGGCATTTAGTCTCTGCCAGCCTCAGCAGCTTCCCCAGTAGCAGTGGCGTGGCTTTGGCCTGAGCCAGAGAGCCAGGGCTGGCTGGTCTGATGGGGAGGTGGGGTCTGAGCCACAGAAGCCCAGATGCCCTGCTGTACCAGGAGAGGCAGAGTGTGGAGAGACATCCTGATTTAGGAGCACAGGCCCTGCAGTCCAGGCTCAGAGGAAGAGGGATGCCCCTGCTGTCAGGGTCAGTCTCTAGGCAGTCTCGTCTGCCTGGGTGTGGTGGCTGCTGCTTCAGTCCCCTATGCCTACAGAGCGCCACCCTAACACACATTTCTTTTGTCAAGCTTCGGTCTGGGGCACCTGGCTGTGGCTGTGCAAGCTTGCAGGTCTGGGGAGGGTGTGGGCTCACCCTGTACAGGACGTGAGGAAGTGTGGGAGGGCCTTTCTCTGCAGGAGGCCTGCCCAGAGGAGGGCTGAGGTGAGTGGACACCCCAAGCGGGCAGACAACAGACCATGGGAGTCTGTCTTCAGCGAGCAACTTGAGGGGTGTGGGGCCCTTGGGAGGGCAAACAGACCAGCACACAGATGTGGCCTTGCTCTTGGGAGGCCTCACTCACTCTGTGGGAAGCGAGGCGGGTTGTCGTTGACATCGGTGACCACGATGGTGACGGTGGTGGAGCCCGACAGGCCACCCAGCTGCCCTGCCATGTCTGTGGCCTGAATCACCACCTCATAGCGCTCCTGGCTCTCTCGGTCGAGGTCAGGCACAGCGGTCCGGATCACACCTGTGGGTGAGGAGGGATAAGGATGGGGCAGGGTGGGGACAGGGAGGCGGTTGGGGAGTTGAGGGAGGGTAGGAGAGTAAGGGACAAGAAACCTGCCCCTGCGACCATTCTCTGAGGGGATCCCTGTACCCCTGCTGAGCTGCAGGCTGGATGGCTCCAGCTGGGGAGGAAGTGACGGTGCAGAAGACACCGTGTCATAGTCTGATAGAGCCAAGTGGCCACCAGATGCTCACGGAGGTCACTCGCAGAGGTGACCCACACATGCACGTGCACATGTGTGCACTCACACTCAGATACACTGTTACACACTCCTATTCATGCACGCACACATCATATAACCGTCACACACCCTGCCAAGCACACGGCCCCTCCCACACACCCAAGACACCCGCACACAGGGTAGTGCCCACTGTCACATGCCGGCACAAGCACTCTCACACACACCCTCTCAGACACAGACACAGCACAAGAGGAAGGACCATCTAAAGGCTAAGAAGAGGCCTGTGGAGTGGATCTTGCCACCTTGTGGCTCTGGGAGAACCTGGCCTCTGTGGGATGTGTCCCTGTGAGGAACAGTGCGGAGCAGGGTATGCAGTGGCAGCCCAGGGAAGTGCACAGATGCGTTCTGCGCTCAGGTGTGCTCGCCACGGTGTCACAGTCACCTACCCATGCTGTAGTCTGCACACTTGCAGTCCACATGCAGAACACGCACAAAGGCACACACGCGCGCGTGCACTGCTGCTGCACACCCTCCTCTCTACTTGCATCCCTCGCTATGATCGAATCATTCCCCAGCCTGGGACCCTTCCTGGCCCCTACCTGGCCCTGGGCCCTCTGTCCAGGCACCTGCTAATCCAGGAAGAGAGTCCTCCTAATGGCTGCTAATGGGAGTGGGGGCAGGGGCAGGACGGTGCCACTGTAAGATTTCTTCTGCCCAGAGAAGGCCAGGCTTCTTGTCTCTCCACCAGAGGAAGTGCCGAGAGGGGAGGCGGAGTAAACAAGTGTCCAGAGCCTCTCCCAACACCCACTCCAACCTGCCAAGTGCCAGCTGGTGACAGGTGGTGACCTGGGCCTGGACACCAGGAGAAGTCATGCACCAGTAGCCCCATGATGCGCCCCATAAAGCCCAAGCTCCAACTCCCGGTGTCCCCGAAGAGTCCTTGGATTCCAATGAAGATGATGGAACAGGAGGAGAGGCAGTAGTGTGTGCATGCGTGTGTGTGTGTGTGTGTGTGTGTCTCCGGGGCCCTAGGGGATTCACAGCCCTGCTTTGGGGGATCACGTGGAGGCACAGAACAAGCATTCTGTCTAATTCAGGGTCACATGGACCCCCATCCATAGCCTTTTGGGGCTCTGCGGTAGGGACCCCTTGTACTCCACCCCATGCTGTGGCCAGTTTTCTCACAGATGAAGGAGTGTGCAAAGCAAACGGCCTTGATTTCCTTTTTTTTTTCCTTTTCCTTTCTTCCCCCCTCCCCACAGGGTTTCACTACATAGGCAGGCTGACCTAGAACTCGCTTTTCAGCCTCCTGAGTGCTGGGATTACGGGCATGGGCCACTATGTTTGGCCGAGCAGACTGCTTTGAGATAAATCCTAGATCTATTTTTTTTTTTTTTCTGGTTATGTGATTTTGGAAAAAAGATCTCTTCACCCCTCTGAATATGTTTCCTTATCTGTAAAATGAGGACAACCAGAATACCTAAAGAATGAGATTTTTCAAAGTTGGTACAAGTAACAGTTTGGGTAGTGTCATTCTCTGGGGTGTGCATGTGTGTGCCTGTGTGCATGCGCATTGTGTGTGTGTGCATGTGCGTGTGTGTGCATGCGTGTGTGTGTGCGTACATGTGTGCGTGTGCGTGTGCGCGCCTGTGTGTGCGCGTGTGTGTGTGCGTGTGTGTGCGTACATGTGTGCGTGTGCGTGTGTGTGTGCGTGTGCGCGCCTGTGTGTGCGCGTGTGTGTGTGCGTGCGTGTGTGTGTGCGTGCGTGTGTGTGTGCGTGTGTGTGTGTGTCGGCAGCTATTCCAATCATTTTTAGCCTCTGTACTACGGGACAGTACATTCTGTACCTTGGGTTCCAAAAATGGCTCTAGACATTGCCAGATGGACCCTGGAGTACAGCTACCTTCACAATCAGCCAGAAAAACCCCATATGATAATCACAGCAACAATGAACATTTCTGTACATTCACTTGGCGCCTGACTTCATTCCAAGCACCTCAGGTGAACCGCTTCTTTTAATCTTCTCGGTGACCATTGTGAGGGAGGTCTGTGACTCAACCCACTTCACAGGTGAGGAGACAGTGGCGGAGGGTCCAGGCACCTTGGGCAAGGTCACACAGTAGAACGCACCCAACCGGAGTTCAAAGGGGCACCCCAGCGTCAGAGTCCACATTTGGCTCCGCCCATAGGGCCCGTGAGAAGTTTGCTCTAGATGCTTCGTACCTGTTTTCTCTCTCTCTCTCTCTCTCTCTCTCTCTCTCTCTCTCTCTCTCTCTCTCTCTCTCTCTCTCTCTCTCTCTCTCTCTCTCAATGTGTTTAGTACAGGGTCACCAGGGTCTCACCACACAGACCAGACCTGACTCGTAGTGGTCCTCCTGTTTTTCAGCCTCCCAGACACTGGGATTACAAGGTGTGCACCACCACTCCCAGTCTCAATCGCAGTCTCAGCGCGTCCCGGGGGCGGGGCCAGCCGGAAGTCAGCGATCAAAGCCTGGGCCCGGGCTTCTGCCTAAGCAGGTGGTTTAATCCACGGAGCTGTCTGGCCAGCTCACTTCCTCATAGCTCTTGATGTGAGGGGGGAGGCCAGGCCTCTGACAGAGGGATGTGGCTTTTGGGGTGTCCTCCTTGCTCTTCTCTCCACTGATCAGGCAAGCTGTTTTCTCAGTCCTGTAGTCAGCCCCCTGGCTGCTCCCCAGTGCTGTCCCAAGACACTGGGGATGGAAAAGGTGCCCTTCTGGGCCTCTGCTGGCCTCCTAGCTGAGCCTTTGCAGCTCTGGACCACAAGGGCTGCACTGGGGAGGGGGTAGGAGGGAAAGCAAGAACATAATGAGGAGAGAGATGTGTGGGACATAGACAGAGAGAGAGAGAGAGAGAGAGAGAGAGAGAGAGAGAGAGAGAGAGAGAGAGAGAGAGAAAGCAGCTCTGAAGAAGGAGACAGAGAAGAGAAACACAGTGACAGACAGGAAAGGATGTGACAGGGGCAGGACAAATGGACAGGAAGAAGACCCAGAGGGAAAAGAGGGGGCTGGGCTGGAAGAAGAGGTAATGGGGAAGGAGTGGGAAGGAGGCCTAAGATGACAGAAAAAGAGAGAAAGGAAGGAAGAGGGACACAGCCAGGGAAATATGCAGGAGAAAACAGTAAGAGAGACACCAAC